>CAAKHD010013776.1:264397-284839 GCA_901007705.1 Fistularia tabacaria | reverse complement strand
TCCCGAATCTTTGCGATGAGGCCCGTCAGTGCTTGGTTGTTTTCACACTTCAGTCATATCCCTCAACTTCCTGTTATAGCGCCACCCCCCCTCCCCCCCCCCCCCTTCACCCCCACCCTCCCACCCCCCCCCCCCCCCCCCCCCCCCCCCCCCACACACACACACACACATATACTGACACACTCTTGCAAGCCCCTATAACACAACAGGCTGCGACACCTCCTGATTGGGATGGATGGATTTCATTATCGCATCATGAGTGTGAGAAAAGAGATGGAGCGAGGAGAAAAACACAATGTGCTGCAATAACAAACATCTGAGACCTCCTCGCTGCTCACACACACACACACACACACACACACACACACACACACACACACACGACACGTAACCCTACATGATGTGCATTCATCCACCTTGGCCTTTAGTTGCTGTCTCCAAGCACACTGTGGGCGCTAAGGAGTCAAAAAATGATTAACAGTCACCGTCCTCTTACGAACTTTTCTCCCAGCTTCCTTACAGTCCATTGTAACCTCCTATGTCACCTCAATAACAGCTTCTCCTCCCCTCGCTCTTCAGCCGATGTGGCCTGCACACTGACTCAGTTGGCTAACGATAGCAACAGTGAAAGCAGCAAGAACCATCGTCACAGGCGCCGAGGCCAACATGCTGATGTGTCGCCATTTGGTCACCATTACAGTGTTTACGTTGATCATGGTCTTTTTCAAACTATCTGTCACACAGAGCAGCGAGGCCATCAGAGGAGGGGCTGTGCATCGGCCAGCTGCAGGCAGAGAAAGGGAACATTATGGACAGATACCATGACAATGTTTTGTGCTTATAAACAAGCCATGTCTACTTAATGGACGACTGACTCTACTCCATTATTCCTAGAAATGTAAAGGTCAGCATTGTTCTGGCAGTGAATTCCGTTTCCACTCAAACTGACAGAGCAATACGCAAATTAACTTTCAACAGCATATCAAAATAATAAGTCGGATGCGGATTGATTCTGAAATCCCCAAGAATACCTCATTCTAAAATCCCTTATACGTCAGATTTGGGAATCTTTATCATCTTGCAAAATTTCCGAAATTACCTAAAAATGTGGTCCGACGACCCAGGAATAATTAACGTGACCAATGAAATGTCTTAAGAGGAGTGGATAGAGTAATGGAGACGATCCCTTTAACAGTGAATTGCTAAAGTGATATGAAACTGTGAGGAAAATTTCTACTCACCCCTCTATCTTGGTCTTCACAACACACTGAGAAGATACAAACAAGCCCTTACCCTATTTTGATCAATGCAGGAGAATGATAGAATTCTTAGTCTCAAAATGGAATACTGTCCAACCTTTAATTTTGCAGCAACAGTAAGGCCAGGATTAATCCAAAATCTCCTCAAACAATTTAGGAATTGGAAGTGCTCTAATTGAGGTTAGCGGAAGGGAAGATAATATGATTTCTAAACCATTCCAACCCCCAGGAGGCAAGCTCAACAAATATCGCCAACCGTGTCAGGGTCATGAAGTAAAAGACGGTCAGGTTAACCAGCAGATCTTCCTTCCTCTTTGACTACAATTTGAATTCCCTCTCAGATTACATTGCACTGTGGAAGGAAATAAAATAAGGGACAAAAGTTCAGTCACTGAAAGCACACAAGTCTAAAGCGAGGGGACAAATCTGCACAGCTCAATGCAAAGTGATCAAACACTTTACTGGAAAAGCTTCAAAGTGGGAAAAAAAAAAGGTGTTTCATTACGGTTGTCTCTGTAACTCTTGTATCTATGGCAACATTTTGGTTGTTTCGTTTTTTTGTTCAGATAGAAAAAAGGGAGGGGGACGGAATCTACATCAGAAAAACTATTGTGTCCATGGAAGAACTTCATATGTGCAAGCAGTTCAATAACTATTTTTAGCATTATTACTTTTTAATCAAACGGGTATTATTAATGCTTTTACTTTCAAAAATTTTGCAGGTAATTGAAGGGTGAAATAGCTTGGAGATCTCAAATCACCGCTTTTAAATTAGTGTGTCTCTATCACCCTAGTAATACATACTGTAAGATATATATATATATATATGTGTGTGTATCTGTATATGGCTCAAGTTGTATTATAACAATTTAGATCTCCTCCACAATGCTTATTATGGCTTATGACCTGCACAGGGGTTGAAATGCACACATCCTAAGTAAATCCCTGAAGAACACAGCAATGATGTCAGTATTCCGGTATGTGTTTCAAAATTTTGTTGCCAATGCACTGACAACCCAAACGAACAGTGTGTCCTGACACTATTTACAGTTTTGCAAAATGAGATCAGTATTGCTAAATGTCACAGATTACAGTATAAGAATTACAGTATCATGTTTTTCCTCTTGTATTCCCCAGAAAGTCAAGACCCATGTTAACTGTGAGACTTAAAAAGTATCTCTCCTTCTCCGTCTTCCCTTCTCAGTGGGTTCTTGTGAAGAGTTTAGGTTGTTTGAGCAACTTCTGTGTCTCTCTGATCTGCTCTTATTCTCCAAAGTCAACTCCCATCACACACAGAGGGTATTTATATCTTTTTTTTTTTTTTTCTATTATGCCTGTGCATGTGTGTGTGTATATATGTTTGAGTGTATGTGTGTGTGGGTATTGAGCATTCCCTAAGTTGAAATCAGTGTGGGGATTACCGCTAAATCTCTGTTTCAAGAGCCGTGTCCGTGTGAGGCCAGCTACTTGTGACAAAGCATAGTTTGGTCATAAGAGAAACAAAAGATTTAGGTCCTTCCATTCATCCTGCCATCATCTGCCGCTTATCACGGGGTATTCTGTAGCCTATCCCAGCTGTCATCAGGCGAGAGGCGGGGTACACCCTAGACTGGTCACCAGTCAATTGCAGGGCCACATATACGGAAAAACAACCATTCACTCAGGGCACATTTCCCTTTTTTTTCAATTAACCTGCTGCATGTTTTTTGGACTGTGGGAGGAAACTGGAGGACTCCACAACATGCAAACTCCACACAGAAAGGTCCCCTGGTCGGAATCAAACCAGGGTCCTTTGTGCTGTTGAGGCCAAAGCGCTAACCACTGCGCCACCATGCTGCCCGTCCCTAAAACCCAACTCCCTTAATCCACCCAGTCTCACACACAGACACAGACACACACACACACACACACACACACACTGTATACACATAGTGGGATTAGATACAGTGGCATAAGTGGATAATGTAACAGAGGCAGCTGGATCCGGCTTGGCTTGGGCTTGTTTCCTGAATTGTTAGACAGTGGAGTGAGATAAGTCAGTTTGGACTGCTCCGAGTGGAAGGGTACTTTGGGGTTTCATGCTGTCAAACCAGGATTAACTCTCTCCTGCCATCGGACCGATACATACAAACCCAGGTGGGAAGTTGGAAAAAGAAAGGCATTCATGAAGTTGGGCAGTTCGATGTCTATTGGACCTGCATAGTACAGTGTCGTGGGTCCATCCCAATCTGACATTGTTAGTTTTGCGGAGGTCACATGCGCTCCTTTTTCTGTTTTGGGCATGCAGTTCTTACTCTCTTTCTGATCACACTAACTGCTAGCTCAATAACAAAATACAATGGGGAAAATTTATATAATGTAATTCATATAATCTTATTCTCTTGAAACAACTCTTGCAATATGATTTTCCAACATGTCCCAACCATTAAGGTCTTGTCGGTTTAAAAAAAAAAAAAAAAAAGCTTGGTTAAGGTTGAAAAAACAATGGTTTTGGTAAAAGTCATCGATCACTTTATGGACACGAATGGGACTTCCCTTTTGCAAAGGTTGTTTTGTTTATATTTTTGCCCAAATACCAACCAAATCCAGCCGCAAATGTTGACTTTCTCATGTTATAAGAGTAACTTAAGCCCATCATGGGATTTAGTTAAACACACACACAATGTATTGTAATTTCCGTGGTGCTGCCATATAATTTCAGTTACGCACTTCCCTGAAAGATTCAGAAGCAACGAAAACCGCTTGCTGTCTTGCTGGTTATGAAGGGTGTCTGATATTTTGGCAGCAAAAACAGTATGATGTCGATGTCCAGAGTGATGAGTTGAAGTCAGGTCAATGTCCGACTGCAGATCAGGATTTTCTGCGGGAAGAAAAATTCCGACCAAGCAGAATTTCCATTATATATTAACAATAGAAGAGAAACTGGTCCTTGTGGTCTTCGTTTTGTAAGAATTGCCTGATTCCTAAAAATGACGGATTGAGGATAGTGCCAAATAGTAGGGATGTCTGGTAAAAGGATTATTGTGCCAAGTAATACACAGTTAATTACATGAAAACAGCCTATTTTATTGTCCTGGAGTTCACAGCTGGGCTGCCAAACAATTCAACATCAAACTTTCCACTGGCTGCAGTCATCTTCAGTATCTATAGTGCAGCTTGATGGAGCCGCCCCACTTCCAATGATGCCCCCTGGCTGGCAGTGCAATCTCCAGCAGTGACCAATGCGCTCACGAATATTTCGCTGTAAGCGCACTGTCTTGGAAATGTTTACGTATTCTCCATGAGTTCTGCCATTAGGGACTAAATGGGGATCTTTATTGATCATAATTGAAGCATCTTAGAAAAAAAGCCAGTAACCAGGCCATTTAATGGTCCAAGTATCTCCGGTCATGTCGCTTAGTGCACATTTTTATTTAGACAAAATGCACATTTTAATTTGGACAAAATGTAGTATTGACTCAAATGTATACTTGACCCAGCTGATGATTAACGTTCCCATCTCAATTCAAAGCAATCCACTTTACACTGTTAATGTAAAGTTAAATAGGTTTGACAAATAAATAGCTCTATATCAGGGATCAAGAGCAGTATCACAGCTTTCATATAGTGTTTTGCTCCGGCTAACATTTTGCTGGGGTAGGTTTGGAGCAGTCTCTCACAGTCTTACATTGAAGTGGATATGTCATCCACCGGGGAGTATTTTAGCAACAAAGTCTTAAACATCTCCCATCTAGTTTGGCTAATTTGACAGGATGGCGAAAAGAATAATCACAACAAGATGCCTACAGAATTGTCTCTGTCCAAGAACTGCAGACCTGTAAAGTTAGAATGAAATGCCAGCCAGAAACAACTCACAGATACAATGGGGGAGACAGGTGATCGCTAACAACTCCTTTTGCTTGGAGAGCCGAATCAGGAAAAGTGAACTGAGGACAGACTACATGTGTTATGCTGACATTTGTTTCTACAGAATTAGTGAAAGCAAACTAAAGTTCCCACTGTGAACAATGAAACTTTTACGAATCTAAGCCATCTAAATCTAACTGTCCTTTTTCACGACAGTATACCTGCTGCCTTCATATAACTGTGTTTGCGTGTGTGCACGCGTGCATGTGTGTTTGATTTTCAGCTCGGTGTCTTCACTATAATAGGCTGGTAGCACAAAGAACATTTATATAAACATATGATGACAAGAGGGATGAAGTGAGCTTGCCTGTACAAATTACAGCTTTGTACAAATTCTCTCATTGCACTCATAAACCACACACACATATACACACACTCGACTTCCCCATTTGCTGAAATGCAATAGGCTTAATTTCAGGTGTGTGTGTCTTTATGGGTGTGTGTGCGAATGAGAGGGAGAGAATGAGCCCATTGTGAATGAGAAGATAAGGTTTTTTTGTTCTTGGAATACAAGAAAAGTGACCTGTGCAGTACAGTCATAAGGATAATAGCATCACTACATCTGACCATTATTATAAAAAATAAAAGGACTTGATTTGCTTTTTGGAATGTTGGAATGCATGAAGATGAATTAAAATAAGAAAAGAAAAAACAAGGCAAGATACACTACTCTTCATTAATGACCTCTAAAAAAGTACATTAAAAAAACTCTTAAAGAAAACATGATGGTAAATAGCAGGCTATGTCGCTAAACTACAATCTTTTGATATAATGTTTAGAAGATTTAGATTAATAACCACAAACCACAGTGGCCTGTGGTACAAAAGCTTATTTCCAATTACTCAATGATCTATTTCCAGAAAGGAACATGAATTCAGTAAAATATTGATTAAAAAGATTATCTGGATCTACTTTTAGAACAGGGGTCTTTGGACATCAGGTTTTTCCTTTCTTAATTAATCACATTTGTTGGATGCACATTTACAGGTAGAGATAGATAAGATAGAAAGATAAGTCTTAGATAAGACAAAGTCTAAATTTCAACCTATTAAAATAAAATAAAAATAAAAAATCTACAGAAGACATACAAAATAAGCAATTAAAATGAGAAAAAAAAATGAAGGCTTTTGCAGATGATCATGTGATGTATGCTGCTTAAATGAAAACCAGCTGCCACAATTGCATTTTAATTTCACAAGAGGTAACACAAGTCACCGAGGTGTTTCAGGTCATATCCCACCATGGAGGTTCCTTTTCTCTCTCTGCTGACCAGACACTTTCCTCTTTCTGTATGCCTTGGCATGACCCTCAAAGCTTCCCCTGGCACATTGTGGCTATCTCCTTTATTCCAGGAATGAAAAGGAAAAACCTCTCACCCAGGGAGCATCCTGAATGACTCAAATGGACCTCCTCTTGTCTTTGAAGTACTCACTTCCTCTGTGCATTTAGTCGAAAAGTAACATAAATTATATTAAGACAATGCTAAAATGGAGATTTGGTTGTTGTGCACCAGGTGGGTTCAGCATTTAGCTTTTTTTAAAAATAGTTCACCCTTTGATGCCTCATTTTCACAATTGTTAATTTCTACCTGGAGGCCCATGATTTCCTGCAATTCAGATTTCTTTGTAATCACTCTAGAACATAAATACTTGCAGCCTTTTTCATTCTTCTCATGCCCTTTATTCCTAATTATCAGATGCTTAGCATGTCTTTGGAAAGTGTATAAAATGTTAATCATAAATGACTAAACAAGCCACATGAAAAATGAGGAAGTGTCATTGAACTGGGGGGGATAGGTGATACAGAGAGTGTAATAATCGGACATTGTTATGTTTTGCATTGTGGTCATTCTGCAGTCCTTGACTGAAGTGTACTGTTCAATTTTTATTTAGATATGTATTTAACCTCATCTTTTGTCTTGTTTTATTATTTGGTACTTTTTATGCTTTGAACAAATGAAATAAAAAGGTGGGGTGGAGGCCTTGCGTTTAAAGGAAAATTAAAATTAGATTTTGGTTAAAGCCATGAAGCTTTTTTCCTTCTCCGTTCTCCATGTATTTGATAGTCAGTAATAGTAGTTTTATCAGCTTAAACAGATGTATCAATTGAATACGTGGCAGCGCGGGACTTATATTATTACACCATTATCTGTGAGCAAAGGTAGACGCAATATGAAAATAAAGGTGGCTTTTATTGTGTAACAGAGTGACCGCTGCCAAGTCTGTGCAAAAATAGAAGCATAATATCCACCGGTGTTACACAACTGCTTATGGGTAGGGGACTCTTGACATGTTATTAAGTCCTGAAAAGCTGCCACGGCCAGGCAGGGTGTTTTGCTGCTGTTGACGTCAGAGGAAGAAGGGAGGAGGGGAAGAAAAAAAATCAGATTTCACTCAGATTTAGTTTCAATAGAGAAAATAATGACTGGATGGAAAGAGATACAGCCTTTCAAATTTTTGTTTTTCTTTCTTTTTTGTCCTCCCGTTCATTAATATACAAAACCCTTTCAAGTGCCATGTGTACAGTGAAGTTCATGCGTGTGTCCCCTTTCTACATGCATAAACACACCTGCATGTATCTTTATTTATGATGTGTGAGTGTGTCTGGCATATTCTCACATTTATGTTTCCTGTAAGTGAACAGCACCAGTGAAAATCCCCAGTGTTTTAGAGCCAAATGTCTTTTCTGTTTAGGTTACAATTTTTTGGTGTTTAAGCAACTTTGTGGAATCAATCGCCTGTTATTTATTTTACGCTGCTTTTAAATCCCGATTTTAAGAATTCTATTGCGTAATTTTAAGAGATTATCTGGTCAGTGTATACAAGTGGCGAGATGTGTTTTATCACATCTATCAACGACAGTCCTTTACCCTTGCTAATTTTGAAGAAGGTGCAAATGAGGATTCTTTTTAATGTTTGAACATGATCTAATTCAGAGAGTAACGGGGCCTGATGAGAGCAAGAGAGGAATTCTGTTTGTCTCCTCATCAAACTCAAGTGGATACAATTGCTTGAAACACTGGGTTTGTTTTGCAGCACGTGTTTTTTTTTTTTTTTTTTTTGAAGTTTTAAACTAAAGATAGGTATCCATAAGCTAGCGGCCATGCAGAGCAGTATCCAGTAAGATGATACAACAGCGTGTGTTGTTACCAGCCATACTAACATTGCACGTCTACAGATGTGTGTCTACTGTCCTGCCATACAGCAACTCTGCCAAAGCACTGTACTGCTAAAGGAATAGTTTGACGCTGCGGGAAATTTATGTTTTCTCGTTGGAAGCTTGAGAAGATTGATCAGTCCGTTTAAAAGCAAAGTTCATTATAACGAGAGGAAATTAGAGGAAGCAGCTCGACTGGCTCTGTCCAAAGGTAACAAATTCAGCCTTGCAGCAGTTCTGAGCTCAACAATTAATACATTTACGCAAACCAAAATGTAAAAATGATTATTTGTGGTTTTCAAAAGGAAGAGGTGAGTCAAGGCTTCACTAAAAACATGTGAGTAACTGTCTCTCCATGCCAAGCTAAGCTAACTGGCTGCTGGTTGTTGCATGGAGTGGACAGATTCTGAGTTGTCTCTCAATGAATAGGGGTATTTCACAAAATGTCCAAAAAATGATTTAATTGTCTTGCTCTGCTTCATGTTAAATGCAGATTATTTTACAGCATCTGAAACCCCTCAAAATATTTCCCCTTGAAACTGCAGCCCTTGGAACCTGGAACGCTGTGTCAATAATTTTTGTAATTTTTCAAAACCGTCAATCTAACAATCACGTTTTGGCCAGGTGAGTGGAACTATATAAGTATGCATATTTTTCTTTCTTTCCTCTATATAAATATTCTTTGACACGTTTTCTTGTGGAAAACACCGGCGCACCATCAAATTTCTTATAGCTTCTCAAAGCATGTATTTTTGTCCCAAATGTTAACCCCCCCACCCTCAGCTGATTTAAAAAACAAAAACAAAAAAAAAAACACCTTTTATTTTTAATGTTCTGTTAAAAAAATTGGCCCTCTGAAACATTTTGTCATCTAACATTGACATGAACAAACCGTTTCTGGATATTTTGCGCTCCTTGGGAAGCATCTGTCAAAGATGGGATGGACTTGACAGGGTGGAAAAGATTGTGCCTTTCGCACAAGGATGTTGTCATGGCAGCCAGCAGGTGTAACAGTGAGGAAAGCTGACAGGAACTTAAATCTTTCAACCCCATTCAAAAAACACATTGTCAGGATGTTTAAAGCTCTTGGAAATCATGTCCTTTCAAACTCACCTGACCGCATTGTCTGGCTCCTTAGGTCATTAAACTCACACTTGTAGAGGCGCCCTGCTTACTGTTGTTGTTTATATAGACTGAATGAGGAATGCAGGAGCTGTAGGACCAGCCAATTCCAAACCTATGAAGTCACAAAGATATGAAAATGAATGCCACCTTAAGGCTCAAAATCTGTCATAATGATACCTTACAAACACTATTTTATACTTATTTGTTTCATGAAACCAAAGGTAAAACAAAGATGAAAAGGGATGAGCATTTACAGTCAAACCCACAGCCAATCCCCCTCCCCCCAAAAAAAAGAAAACACCCAAAAAAGGAAAAAAAAAGGTCCTCAGAATAATGGTAAGCATAATCTAATGCATCTCCATCAGTGTTTGGATATGTTCTTTGGTTTTAGATGTTTTTTGACAGACATTTCTACTCTCATTCCAAGTGCTGGAACCAAGATAGAGGTTTTCATTCACTCATGTTGCCAAGTCTTCGCCTTCCCTCTTCTTGCTAAGCCAAAAGCCATTATGGTTTGCTGAAAATGTTCTCTTATTACACAACTCATTCTGACACCCACGCCCTAGGACGAGACATATTTGTCCATCATGAAATGCTGCATTAATAACCCATCAATCGTAGCTCTACCATTACTATATATTTACCTTAGCCTTTGCCCCTGCAGTCAATCAGGCAGTCTGAAAACAGAGAAAGTGGCCTTGTGTTCGATATGCTATGGGAGGTTTGTTTGAGTTGCAAGTGAAGCGCACAAGTAAAGTACTATAAGTGTACTTTTGGCATCTTCCACTCCAGGAATTAACAAAAATTGTATTTTTCCCCCTCTAGATATTATTAAAACATTTTGATTAGGGTCCAACGAATCACAAATGCAAGAATTGTGATGCAAGTGTTTGTCGTGCGAGGCCTCTATCAGTGAGAAATTAGAAAAGGAAATTTGGCAGGACAACTCAGAAAGTTTCTGAAGTGCTTTTTAAATCCTCATAGCTGTTGCTAATTAGATTTATGTAAATGCTAGTGCTTTTTTTTGGCAAAGACTATTTAATTCCTCTTCTTGCGCTGTGAAAGTATTCACAATAGTCCATGCTTTTCAACTCTGAAAATTCCTAATTGTCACCTATACAGTCCCAGTACTCCCATCATGCTCTTACTTGTCAGCCGGGGTTGAATTTAAGTCCATATGTACAGTCAACCTGAGTAGTGGAGACATTGTGAGCAGGATCAGGTTGACAGATCTACCAGATGCAGCCCTGTGGACAGAGGGTGAAACTCCTGTTTACACAAGCCACGCTTCTCAGTTCAAAATGTGAATGGTTAATCAGAATGAGCACAAACGCCACCAAACTTCTTCTCAACTAACAGCATAGTAGAAACATCATTCTGTTAAATCGCCTGTCAGAAGAGATGGAAAGATTATAAAAACGGATGTTGCAGCTGCCCACGGCCGGTGTCACCGTGCAGGACACTGTCTGCAACATGTTTTTACTAGCGGTTGACTTTAGCTACATGGCTTTCAATGGTCCCCACAAAGGCAGTGAGAGATGATGGTAAACAACAGAATCATGAATATTTGAATCGACATTGCAGTCCAAATGATGAAATATGACTGCTGAGTGGCTGGAGGACCTCAATTGAATTGATGATTATTTTTATTTGTGGTGACAATAATGGCCTCTTGTGCATTTCTTGCTCAAATCTGTCATCTGCTGTGTATGTAAGTTTCCTTAAAGATCTAGTGCTCAGTAGTTGTACTTCAGGAATAAAAAACATCCAGGCAATGCATCACTTACTAAGACAGAAAAGCTTATGTCTCTGTGGGGGGAAGTCAGTGGAGATACAGATTAAGTCATGCTACTTCTGTGATGTCAACAACTCTCTGAAAGAAGTTTGCATTGCATATAGCACTAAAAAAGGTTAGCAACGCACCATGTGACAAAATGGTATCTTTATATCGGTAACCAGGGAAGATGCTGTTTATAAACCTGATGAACTTATACTAATATACATATATCACATACTTACAAAAGCAAATGTTATTCAAGCATTTAATTATGTGTTTTGAATAACCTATTGCAAGTTACTGACATTTATGATGAATTATGTTGCCCTCAGTCTTCACAGTCTTTCATCAACATGTTCACTATCATCATCAGGCCATTTGTATTAAACAAAAAGCTGTCTCATGTTTTCTCAAGTGTTATTGTTACCCCTTAAAATGATCCTTTATCCGTGTTATCGTCTTAACCAGTTTTCAAAGTCTGATGTCTCAAATTTGGCTCAAAAGCTAATCCAAACTTCAATTTTCTATAATGTGTGGAACTGTCCCACAGATCTTGTTGAGAACAACAGTTGTATTAATTCATTTATTTATACTTCACTATATTTTAGACTGGAAAAAAAAAAATCAAATCCCCAACCCTTGGGACTACATTGTCAGTTCAGGCATTGTTGCACCAAAAACACTGTCAAAAAGTCTCTTGTCAAAAATGTTTAAACATGATAGATATAGTATATATATTATTAACTAGATTGCATGCCATCCTGGTTACTATTTTGCTAATAGAGTACTTAAGTGTGAAGAGAGAAGCGATCCAGAAGTCACAGCGTTGCAGTTATACCCATGTCAGCTGTAGGGCTCATCTATGCTCATGTTACGAACATAAACAGTTATGTTCGTTTCATACGTTGTCAAACGTAGCTTCCCGTGCATGCTTAAAGTTGCCATTGCTGTTAAGAAATACATCCACAAGAGGGCAGTGCAGAGTTCAGAGTTCACTTGGTAGTCCCAAAAAGATGCAGCGCAGTAGATGGTGGTGGTCTGTGCGGCAATTAAATACATGGCAGCGTGTGGACAGAGAATTATTGTCATGTTGTCTTCTTCTCTGTTATTTGCACTCATCACACCTCAGCCTACTGCGCAACACTGACCACCCACTACTTCCTTTGGTACTGCTCCATTTGTGGCGTTCAGCTACGCATGCAAGAACTTGAGCTCAAGCGAGAAGGTACAGAATTACGCATGAAATGGGAGAAGCTAACGTTGATCATAAATTAGTCTGTAGTCACCAAAATGAGGTCTGGACTGGACCTGGAGTCAGATTTCAAGTTTTAGTCATTTTTTTTCAGCAAGCTCCTTCACATTGGTCTATATTTTCATGGCCATGAGTTTGCAAGGGGAATTGTAAAGAAAAATTGATTTACAAAAAAAAAAAAAAAAAATGGAGGAATGGCATCTGGAGGAATGTGCAACTTACCAGAAATTAAAAAAATTCTGTGGAACACAAAGCTGTTTGCTGGGAGACTACAATCCAGTGTCTGACCTTGCATTGCATCGTTCCCTCTACCGGATTATTAATGGTTCGGGTAACACGTCTCTCAACAAATGCATTGATCCAAACTCTAAATTTCCACTCTGCCCCAGTCTTTGAGGGACTGGACAGCATCTAGCGTGCTGTTTCACAGTTTCCCCGCTGTTCCTGGAATAAAATTGTTGACCTTCTAATCGCATGCCTCTGTCTTGTATCTTCAACATACCATTGCCTCATATTCTCACTTATTGGATGGAAGTACATCCCATAGTGTGAGAGGGCTGAAATACTAACATATCATTATTGGTCCACTGGGAAAAACTTGAGAGATTAATGATCATTTCAGTTAATATGGGGAGTCATGGCTGCTGGGGTTGTCTTGGTAACAAGCTAAATTTGAGCGTAGGTGGATAAACAGTGTGGTTAGTGTTTTCATTGTGAGCAACAAGTATTCCACGTTCTGTGTGTGGTTATGTGTGTTTGTGTGTGTGTGTCGCGTGCGCAAATTCATCACGTGTGCATGCTTATGCGGGTACACGTGATACAGTCACACTTGAGTGAATTTTTGTTTTAATACAATTTTGTTAACATACAAATTTGTATGTTAGAGCATATCAATATTGAGTATGTACAACATGTGAATCCAATAAGTTGTGTGTGTGTGTGTGTGCGTGTGCGTGTGTGTGTGTGTCTGTGTGTGTGTGTGAGAGATAGAGAGAGATGTGGGGAGTCACAATACGGGAATAACTAATTTGATTGAATGCAAAATAGAAACAAATACTTTTTTCCCCAACTGATAAAAACTGATTTTTGAGTCAATGATGATGATGATGGATAATTTTAGCAAGTAAGGAGGCTGCGGCCTTGTCCTTTCAATCGGTTTGTCATTTTCATTCCTGGCCCTCCTGTCTGGATGGCAAAGTGTCCTTGGGAAAGACACTGAACCTGAAGTTCCTCTCGACAGTTTGCTTCGTCCAGGCCTGGCCAACCCGCGGCTCACGGCCTGGCTTCATGCAGCTCCCATGTTCATGTCAAATCTTGATAAATATATTCTATAAATGAATTCAGAACCTTTTTCAACCAATTTTTAATTAAACTGTTAATTTTGTTAAAAACAATGTCGTGCCTGCATTGCTTAAAAGGCATGAAATAGTTCACAAAACGAACAAAAAAGGATTTGTTTAGAAATGTGGATGTCTAAACTGTGAAAAACACAAAGTCAGCATCTTGGGAGGGAAAGATCAGAAAATGTTTTCGAAGACAATATAAATCCGATAAACTCATGCATTTTTTGGGTTAAACAGTTTTCTTTTTTGTCATTCATGAATAGGTGGGACAGAATCCTTTTTTAACAAAAAAGCTTTTGTGAATTATAATATTTTTGTTTGTATACGTGGTTGAACTGAGAGTTTGTGTTTGTGAGACAGCGCACACAATGTTCATTGTTTAAATGTGCCAGACACTTTTCAGCAGTTCATTTATAAAAATAATTCAAACGTTACCTAATTGCTGGTGAGAACAGCAATATCTAAGGGAGGGAGATTTTGCCAGGTTGAATTTGTTGACCTTCAAACTCAGCAGTAACTCAGTATATAAAACCAGTGCTTATGTGAAAAGGTTTTTATAGCCTGCATGAATCAATTTTCCAAAAGTAAACAACACAGTGATTTGTCATGGCTGATAACTTTTTGCACAGAACAATCCGTGAAGCTTCCCTTGGAAACTTTTTTGTAGACTAGATAAGTTACAAAAACGTAATGAATAATAATTGTTATTGAAAATATTTTCATTTATTTGGAAAAACAAGTCCCCCATACAGCTGATTAGTATATCATTGTCTGTGCTTGTGTTGTACATGGTAGGTTCTATGTATTATGCACTGGAAATGAGGACACAATCTGTCTTTCACAATATTTCCGAGCTGATACATCTTTATACCTTGGTCTTTGTCATTCTTTTTTTCCCGGAAATTTCCCTCTCTGCTATGTCATTTGAAGCCGTCAGTAACTGGGCTAATGCTAACAGAATAACCCTGGAGTTTGCCTGCAGGGCCAGTCGCCATGGCAAAAGGGCCAAACACACAGCTCTGACAAAACCACTAATACATTGCAGAGAAGGTTTTTCAGCTGCTGGACTGTGCACACATGTGCATGAGAGCTCCTACCATCTCTCTTTCTCTTCTCTCTGTCTCTTTCTGTCTCTTTCTGTCTCTTTCTCCATCTCTATCTCCCTTACACACATACACACACTCTTGAGGAAGCAAAAACGCTTTAAGTGGATAGTGTAATAGGGTAAGTGACATAAATCAATCACAGTATGCTATTTGTGTGTGTGTATGTGTGCTAGCAAAGGAAGAAGAAAGGTGTGACATCTGAATTTTACACATGTAAATGCACACATTCATTATTCTTCAAAGCATTCATGAAGGAATATGTACTGTTACATTTTTCCGTCAATGCAGTATGTCCTTACATGTATTGTTGTGTTTGTCTCTGCATGTGTGCACATGTGTTTCACTACACATGGTTCCATTTAACCTCTTTTCTTTTGAGTGTGACACCTTTTAACCTGTGTGTTTCTGCAGTAAGATTCCAGTTAACACCACATTTCCTGTTCACTTGGCTGCATCTGGATACAAAATGGAAACACTAACATACAGACACACACACAGACACACACATACACATGCAAATACACACATACACACACATGCAGGCATGCACAAACAAATCCATTAGTGTTACTATCCTTGACTCAGCTGCATCTGGTGATGCAAATGCAAACACAATCAACATGCCACAACTGTGCATGTGCTTAAACACACACATCTTTGCATCTATTATTAGTTTATTATGTTCTATTTATTGTGCATCTCAGTTACGAGGAAGATACGATGAGGATTCGTCGATTATTTAAAATAAACTTTACTGTACCGTAGCTCTGACTGCAATATATGGAATGTACATTTGTTTCAAATTTAAAGGGTAAATACAGTAAATCCACAAAACTCCAGCTCAACTCATTTCAGTGTGCTCCGAGAGCCATGTGATCGGTTTTAAATGTCACCACATGAACCCCAATGACTTTACTTTGGGGTAATACACACCAAGCTGCAGTGGAAAACTCTTTAAGACAAAAGGGAGCACTTTTTTTTTGCGCTGATGTTGGTGCAACTGTGTGTGTTTGTTTTTGTTGTCACATCACACCTGTGACAGTCCAGAGGAGGACTGGTGTTCAGCTTTCCGTGGGAGGCCTATCTGTCATCAGTGTTTCAATGAGAGCATGTCATGTTTTCACCCAAGACTTTTCTCCTTCCGTCTACCCTCCCCCCACCCCCTTGTTCTCTTTCCACTTTGTCTATCCTGCTCAGTTTCTTGACAGTTGTCAGCGGCAAAGTATTAGGTGACTTCTGCAGAAATCTGTCATCATGTGCTCTGTTGCATCACTGTAGCGCGGCACTAAAGTCCAAACTGTCAGTGGCAACTGCTAAATTTCAAAGTACCAAAAGTATGTGTTGAGAAAAAAAAACACTCTTTTCATCAGGTTGCCTCGTAACAGGCATCAAACATCCAACTTTCTTCTTTTTTTTCTTGGAAACAATACTTAAAAGTGTGAGGACACCTTTTAGAGTGAAGCCTTTTTCCTGTCCAATGGTGGGATATCTTCAGTGTAATGATGCACTGCCATACAGGTGTGGATGTCAAGGTGTTTGTAGGTAAAGGAAGTTTATCTCTTCTATTTTTCTGTTCTTCTGACTGAGATTTCCAGTCCTTTTCTTAATAAGTTTAAAAATCTGGCATTTTACTCGTGGAGTCACATCAAAGTGTAAGCAATCATCTTGTTTAGGCATTTTTCATTTAACAATCAAGTAGAAATCAATTGCACCGACCAATGCCTTGCGACATACAAAGTTTTATAATAAATAATAATTTATTAATCCCTCTTGGGGAAATTCGTTCTCTGCATTTAACCCATCATGGCTGAACCATGAGCAGTTTGCTGCCGTCTGCCAGCGCCAGGGGAGCAGTTAGGGGTTCAGTGTCTTGCTCAACAACACTTCGACACACTCAGAGGAGCGGGGAATCGAACCAGGGAGGTTCGGTTCCAAAGACGATCGCTCTACCTCCTGCGCTACGCCGCCCCAGCTTTTAGCGGCTTTTGCATCATGGATTGTGGCTATTTGTTGTTCACGTTTTACAGAAACGTTATGGAGCATTGCTCAGCAAAAAGGTACTGTTTCAAAATCATTTTGATGGTACACTGCCTGTGACTGGCAGTTATGCTTTCATATGGGTCCACTAGCTCAGATATCATGACAGACACAAAAGAAAGGGGTGTTTATGTGGGGAGCCTGGGGAGAATGAGACAAACCAGTAAAACCATCTGCAAATGCATTTTTCATACATAGTCATCATCCCAGTAATAAGATCAATCATTTGCATGAATGATGTCACCATATAACCAAAAAGTCTCTCTCCCTCAGATTGCATCAGTGCTTTGCTCCACTAATCGACACTGAAACCAAGAAAACAAGCAGATTTGTTTTCTACCGCCCGGTATCAATAGAGGCCACTCCTGCTCAGCAAAACTATGTTATGCAGCTATCAAAGTTACATTTTGATTTGTCTGTTGTCACCAAGTAGATGGCTTAATCAATAACTAGTATTGGTTAACAGCCAATGTACGTTTAGCAGTGGTGAAAAACAGGTAAGAAAAATGAACAATACATATGAGTTTGTCTCGGAGTGGATCACAGTGAAAAGGACGTGGCTTGAAGGGGAAATGCAAAATCAATGCCAGAAAGCATCAATGATTTGATGGTAACAAAAAATTACCGGGCTGGTGATCAGTCACCAGAGTTATTAGTATTTACTGGGGACCGTGTGTATACTACTACTGTAATCCGATTACACAAGATAATATTCAAAAAGTTAATGAAAGCTGCAGAACAATTGCAGATTTTTCTGCAGACACGGCAAGTACCACTTCAGTGAAGTGTATTAGTTTCACATGTTTGAGCGTTTGTAATTCTGTATCAATCAACAGGAATAAACATCATGGTGGAGTCATAAAATGGTAATAGTTCATTAAGATCAATAGGGTCAATCCTCATCGAATCATGAATGTCATTGTCATTTATTTATTATTATTATTTTTCCAGAATTATTATTGTGCATAAATAATACGTAAATACATTATCTAGTGCAATCCATATAATGAAACACATAATGCATATGTATGTTCGAGACTTTCTTCAACGTTGTTTTTAAAAGACTGACTTTCTTAAGTTGACCAAACAGCCACTTGGTATTTTGGTGCAGTGCTGGTTTCTGACTAAGATGTCTGGCTATTTTATCACTTTGCGATTAGAAAGGGCATTCCAAGTTTGTGCTGTAATGTTGGTGTTTCAGATAGTAGCGGTCTTGAAAGTGTGGGACCTAATGATCATACTAAATATAGGAGAGGATCGAGTCATGAGGACATGAAAGAAGACAGATCTGCTTGAGCCAGAGCAAAGGGAGGGAAAGTGCCATCCAATGGAGTCAAAAGCTGTACTCTCAGTGGGAAAATGAAAGTTATCGCTTTGGTACCACTTCACTAAAATCATTAGATATAAATATTTGTTATGGTGATATGTTTTTATCAAAATGTATAACAGTGCAGAAAAAAACAAAACAATTGACAGTGGCAATAACGGAAGCTGTGGGTCACTTGAAAAATCCATGTTGGGTATTAAATTGCCAACAGACCAAACAAGCTTGTCGACATAAAAACAAATACAGATTCCACGACTGCGTGGCTGGTTCTCACTAAACGTCTCTTCGGAAACACAGCCATGTGTGAATTCTACTGAGACCACTGATTTTTCCACATTAATTGCATATAAGAAGTTATGATTATGTTTTTTATAACATCTATGTTTTGAGGATTTATTCCCACTCCGTGAAACTTTGCGAAATAGCGGCCGTGTTTTAATTTAATTTACATTCAACATTCTTGTTATATTGTACTTATTCACACCATGGATATACATAAAGCATTACATTTAATTGAGTATAACCTTTAACTTTTTTTTTCTATTTGCTATGGTGTCAATAGAAATATATGATTTATTTTTACAAGTGCTGTTTTTTCATGACTTAAGTTCTGGGGGGGAAATGGCGCCAGATGTTTTCCAGTCATTGCCTTGTTTATGTGGCCCAACCAGAGGATTTCCTACTGTCTCCTTTTGACTTCCTTTAGCAGCCCTGAAAGACACCTGTATACCATTGCTATGTGTGACAGCCTGCACAGACTGATCGGCCTCCAAGCCCGACACGTGTTTCCCCTGGGTTGGGGACACTGCACCATGACTCAGCTCACGGTCTACTGTCATCTGCTGCTAGCCTTGGCCTGCAGCCCAATTACTGCCTTTTCCAATGTTCAATGTGAGCCCTGTCTTACTTTTTTGAGCAGCATCACTGGTATATCGCTGGTCTTCATTGTTTTTTTGTTTTTTTTTTAAACTACCAGCAAGTGAACCCAGCCACTGTAAGTGTTGTGCTTGCTGTCCACTTCTAACAGGCTGATGGGTGGATCGGTGGATGGGTGGACTGTTCTTGGCTCACCACAGTGCTCTTGCCACTGGAGAATCACAATGTGACCTAGTCACTGAAGACAGGCCGAGACACAGTCTGAAGGTTTAAATAGCTCAGGACGTTGTCATAGTGGAAATAGGTTTGCACAGGGTGAGACAAGTTGAGGTAAGAAGCAAGAACGGGTTAAGAGATTGTGGTCTGATTAAAAACACTTTGATATTTAGCTTTTAAGCATAGATAAAATCATGAACAGCAGGGAAACAAAATGGGAGAAGGAGGGAGAAAAAATGGTTACAAAAAAGTTCTGGTGAGGGTTCCAGTTCTTAGAATCTGGAAACTTTAGTTGCTCCATGTGTGGTATCTTGGGTACACTCTTTACAGTTTAGTTGAGTATAACAGCTTTATACTTTCAGCGTAGATTGGATATACATAAAATATAAATGCTTTTATTGCATCATAACTATAAAATGTCCAGTGTATTGTTACAATTGAAAGATCTGAGCCAAAGCATTTTAGGTGTCTGGCCAGGTCATTGGGTCTCAGAGACAGTACAAAATCCAAGAGAATGATGATTTGTTATAGTTAGCTTGAGCTCTAAGTGTGACATTGATGCAGTTAAACTCAAAAGTGCTTGAAAAAAAATGAATGCATTTGGCTTGGAAACACCGCCTCACTTGAATTTTCAACTGGCTTTATGTCCGTCATTAATGTCAAGTCTGAAAGAGAAAATAACAATCCCCAAACGGAAACTGCATCTGAAGAATCAAATCTTTCGACACCTTGAATAACTCATTCCAGCTACCCTTCATGGGCAATTCTGGCTGACGTCAGTCGTAATTCTGTTGTAGCTCATTTTGCAGGATCATAAAAAAAGGCACTCTGTGAGTGGGTCTCAGGAGAAAAAGGAATGAGAGCTTTTCGACATCACCAGAGAAAATGTCTTCTTCAACACACACACCAAAAAACCCCAAAATGTGTTTTTTTTTTTTTTTTTTTTTGTGCTATTGGGTTCAAGAGTTTTTTTTTTTTTTCAACCCCTCAATCTTTAAAATCACTGATAAAGTTTTTTATTTTTTTTATCATCTTTTCTTTTTTTTTATCAGTTTCTCCTCC
>CAAKHD010013776.1:248982-264377 GCA_901007705.1 Fistularia tabacaria | reverse complement strand
AAAAATATTCAATTCTTTTTTTTTTTTTTTTTTTTTTTGTGCTATTGGGTTCAAGAGTTTTTTTTTTTTCTCAACCCCTCAATCTTTAAAATCACTGATACAGTTTTTCATGTTTTTGATCATCTGTCCTTTTTATGATGCAGTTACTCATCCTGTTACCGTGTGCATAATGCAAGATTAAACTGTATGCTTTCACGACAGACTGACAGCCAATTCAACTATCAGTTGAACTCCAAGACACAGCTTGCTGGAATACTGTGCATCGGGGAGTTGTAATTCCAAATATTCTTAATACTTTCCAACATTTTCCTAATATTTTGATGAGTGATTGCTTGGTCCGTATGCTGGAATATATGTATCATATTCAAAACTAGCTCTGGCTGTGCGACTGTGGGGATTACAGCTACTGTTCAAGAACTCCTACACACACACACACACACACACACACACATTCAAACTCCTGGCTTAAAGTTTTAATTTAAATCATTCTGTTCCGATAGAAAAAAAATAATAGAATAAAAATGAGAAAAACAAAGCAAAAATAACAAAATTGGCTGTGCCAAAGTATCTTAGCAACGATAATTAAACCTCCTCCTCCAATATTTGAAGCTTTTAATCTGATACAGTTCTACTTTCCCACCAGACAATCAGGTTTATTTTTCTGCTTTGGCAAGTTGCAGACTTGGAGATACATTTAGGCCATGTGCGTTGGGCCACAAGGCACGGTCCCAGGGCCCACATGGATGGAGGGGGAGAGAGACAGAAACCATCACTTCTGTTCAGCCTTGCTTACTTTTGTGGTTTTAAATACAAGTTGGGTCTTAATTCAATTTTTTTTCTTTTTTTTTTCCATTGTAGGAACTGAGTGGCTCTAAATGACAGGAAGTGAAGACAGAAATCTTCTTGCAGTAGAAGAAAGACACACATAGTAATCTACTTAGAGTACTTACAAGATCTTCATCATATCTAGGGGCTGAGTTCAAGATTTTAACCCTACTTTTGGAAATCATGAGTGTAGGTCATTCTCATATAATGCAGTAATTCTCAAACTTGAGTTTCTTTTTTATCAAACACCAGAAAATACATTCAGAATTTTTGAAATATTTATAATGTTTGGATAAAAATACTGCTGAAGATAACAATAACCCAGTCTTTTGTGATGAATGGCTCCCGAAGTATGTGAATAATTATTCTGCAGCAGTGTAAGGATCCGGTCACACGGGGTTACTGGTAATGAACCACGGCTGAAGTAACCGCACTTATTTCTGCTGTACTTATCAAAATCTTTATTTGTAATAAATCAAAAGTTTCCTGAACTGTACAGAGCCATAACTTATAGCAGGACAGCATCTGGATGACTTTGCAGAAAGAGTTTTGCTTGATTTTCATCTGTAACTGCACAATTTTAAACATTGTAGACTGCAATGGCCTCCATGATTTGCAGCATTGACACTATTACTAGTGACTGTGGCCGCAAAGTGTTGACAAGGCTTTTAAGATTTTTAATAAATATGTTAGTCTTGTAGGTGGCAAAGTGGTTAGTGCTTCCACCTCAAAGCAAGAAGGTACAATTCTGACAGCGGGCCTTTCTGTGTGGTGTCTCCATGTTTTACCCCTGTCTGGGTGAGGTTCCTCAGTTGTTCTCAGATTCACTCCCACAGTCCGAAAACATATTGTAGGTTAATTGGAGACTATAAATTTCCCAGTTTTGTGAGTGAGAGAGTGAATCGTTGTATGTCTATATATATATGGCCCTGTGATCGATATGGTGCCAGAACCAGGGTGGACCACACTTCTTGCCCAATGACAGCTGGGATTGGCTCCAGCCCCTCTGCCACCCTGAGTGCGGTATAAGCAGTACAGATAATGAATGAATGAACATAAGTGTTGTTTGACTACAGTCTGCAAGATCTAATAAAGGTCAGACAAAAAGTTATAAGGCAAGTCACATTATTTTCTTAATATATTTATGCTCCAAAATGTAGTTATTTTCAATAAAAAGCTCACTGAGCCTCAAAAAAAGCAAAAATACCATTTTTTATATAAGAACACAGCTAGTTTGAATGTAAAACCCATGAATGAAAATGTGCTCAATGCTAAAGCCTCAAAATTCATTGGTAAACATTAAAAATTTAAATATAGCCATGGAAAGCCCAGAGTGTGGGAGAATTGATCATGATGCGAAATTTTCCCCCATTCCCTTGCCAGCATACAAGACTATTATTATACATATAAGTATTATTATTTTTATATCAGTGAAGTTTTAGTGTGTATTTTTTAGGGTTTTATAGGCAAGCTTTTGAGTCCTGCCAAGAAAATCTGAGTGGTCAAAAATCATAATAAATTATATATGTGCAGAGGAATTTTTAAAGATATTGAATATCGGCAAAGCATACATGTCATTGGCAACTTGACTCCAAATCGAGGGGATCACACTTTATGTTTAGACTGTCACAAACGGTGAAAACCATACAGGGTGATTATGCAAAGTAGGACTACGCTGGCAATAAGATATGATATTGCTTTTATATTCTGTGACTTTTGCTGTCTGTACACTGGTGTAGACTCTAAGAAGCAATGCATTAACTTGTATGTGAATGAGTGTCGGGATTGTTTCGGGGGTGTGCTTCGGTTTCAAGTGAAATTTCAATGACAGAATAATGACAGAGGGGGAAACCAGCGTGACTCATACCCACCGCTCTATCACCCTCACCACTCGGCACCGCACACAATTACTCTCTTTACTTCTGAGAGATCTCATGGACCACTAGTTCACTGTGCACACAACACCAAAGCTGTTATGATGGGTTTATTTAAGTCAATATGAAGCTGTTATGATAGTAGGTTGATCAAAATGTGTTGACATTGAAATGGCTTGCTCAATTGACACTTTCTGTCTGGCACGGCCATGGAAAAGTGGATGAGTTTTGTCGTGAGTGGAGACGTGGAGCTACAGTCTTCTTTTCCTTTTGGCTTGTCCCTTCAGGGGTCGCCACAGTGTATTAACCTTCTCCGTCTTACTTTATTCTCTGTATCCTCATCTCTCACACCAACTAACTTCAAATCCTCTCTCACAACGTCTATAAATCTTCTCTTCGGTCTTTCTCTATACCTCCTGCCTGGCACCTCTGATTCCAGCATCCTTCTAGCAATATATTCACTATCGCTCCTCTGTACATCATTGAACCATCTCAGTCTGGCTTCTCTGACCTTCTCTCCAAAACATCTAACATGTGCTGTCCCTCATTCCTGATCCTATCCATCCTCGTCACTCCTAAAAAGAACATCAACATCTTCATCTCTGCGACCTCTAGCTCTGTCTTCTATCTTTTCATCATTGTCACTGTCTCCAAACCATACAGCATCGCTCGTCTCACCACTGTCTTGAACACCACTTTTCTCCACCCATTCCAATTTGCTTGAACCCGTTTCTTTACCTCTTTTACAGACTCTCCTTTGCTCTGGACTGTTGACCCTCAGTACCTGAAATCCTCCAACTTGATCTCCACTCCCTGTAGCCTCACCGTTCTGACAGGGTTCCTCTCATTTACAAACATATATTCTGTCTTGCTGCGACTAACCTTCATTCCTCTCCTTTCCAGAGCATACCTCCACCTCTCAGATCTTCCTCAATCTGTACCCTGCTCTCACTACAGATCACAATATCATCTGCAAACATCATGGTCCATGGAGATTCCTGTCTAACCTCATCGGTTAGCCTGTTCATCACCACTGCAAATAACAAGGGGCTCAGAGCTGATCCCTGATGAAGTCCCACCTCCACCTTGAACTTCTCTGTTACACCTAAAGCACACTTAACCACTGTCTCACAACCAGCATACATGTCCTGGACCAGTCTAACATACTTCTCTGCCACTCCAGATTTCCTGATACAAAACCAGAGTTCTTCTCTCGGCACCTTGTTGTATGCTTTTTCTAGGTCTACAAAAGAGCAATGCAGCTCCCTCTGATTTTCTCTGTACTTCTCTATTAGCATTTCAAGTGAAAACTGCATCTGTAGTACTGTTTCTAGGCATGAAGCCATACTGCTGCTCACAAATACTGACTTCTACTCTCAGTCTAGTTTCCACTTCTCTTTCCCATAACTTCATTGTATGGCTCATCAACTTTATCCCTCTATAGTTACCACAATTCTGCACATCCCCCTTATTCTTAAAAATGGGCACCAACACACTTCTCCACTTTTCAGGCGTCTTCTCTCTCTCCAAGATCCTGTCGAATAATCTAGCCAGAAACTCTACCACTGCCTCTCCAAGACACTTCCATACCTCCACAGGTATTTCAACTGGACCAACTGCCATTCCATTCTTCATCCTCTTCAGTGCCCTCTTCACTTCACTTTTACGAATCTCTGCTACTTTGTGATCTACAATAGTCAGCTCTTCTACCCTTCCCTCTCTTTCATTGTCCTCATTCATTAACTCTTCAAAGTGCTCTTTCCATCTTCCCATCACTCTTCTAGCATCTGTCAATACATTTCCCTCCATATCCTTAATCACCCGGACCTGCTGTACATCCTTTCCGTCTCTATCTCTCTGTTTTGCCAACTTGTATAAATCATTCTCTCCCTCCTTACTATCCAACTGAGCATATAAGTCATTGTACGCCCTTTGTTTTGCCATTGCTACCTCTATCTTTATCTTGAGCTGCATCTCCCTGTACTCCCTGTCTGTTCTCTTCAGTCCCCTTCTTTGCTAACCGCTTTCTCTGATACATTCCTGCACTTCCTCATTCAACCACCAGGTCTCCTTATCTAGTTTCCTTCCAAACAACACAGCAAGTACTCTCCTACCTGTCTCGCTGTTCACATTGGGTGTAGTTTTCCAGTCATCTGGAAGCTCTCCCTGACTACCCAGAGCCTTTCTCAACTCCTCCCTGAAATCCATACAACCTTCCTCCCTTTTCAGCTTCCAATACTTTGTCCCCTGCTCTGCCTTTGTCCTCTTGATCTTCCTTGTCACCAGAGTCGTCCTTCAAACCACCATCCTGTGCTGTCTGGCTAAATGCTCACCTACCACTACTTTGCAGTCACTGATCTCTTTCAGATGACCTTGTCTAGACAAGATGTAATTTACCTGCGTGCTCCTACCTCCGCTGTTCTAAGTTACTCTATGTTCCTGTCTTTTCTGGAAAAAAGTATTAACTTCAGGCATTTCCATCCTTTTTGCAAAGTCTACCACCATCTGTCCCTCTGCATTCCTATCCTGGATACCAAACCTACCCATCACGTCCTCATCACCGCTATTGCCTGCACCAACATGTCCATTGAAGTCTGCCCCAATTACCATGCTCTCATCTCTGGGGATATTTTGCATCACTTCATCTAATTCATTCCAGAACATCTCCTTCTCCTCTAACTCACATCCCACCTGTGGGGCATAGTCACTAACAATATCGAGCATTACCCCTTCCATTTCCAGACTCATTAGTCTATCTGACATTCTTTTCACCTACAGAAAATTCCTAACTCCTCCGTCAAGATAACTCCAACTCCATTTCTCTTGCTGTCAGTACCATGATAGTGCAACATAAAATCTGCTCCTGAGCTTTGAGCCTTACTACCTTTCCACCTGGTCTCCTAGACACACAGCTTATCGACCTTCCTTCTCTTCATCATGTCAATCAACTCTCTACCTTTTCCTGTCATCGTCCCACTATTTAAAGTCCCTACTCTCAGTCCCAGACTCTTGCCATTCCTCATCTCTCTGCTTCCGAACACGCCTTCCTCGTCTCCTTCTTCGACCCACAGTAGCCCAATCTCCGCTGGTACCCTGTAGGTTTTCAGCACCAATGGCGGTCGTTGTTAACCCGAGTCTGGATGATCTGGTATGAAATTCTTTGGTTTGATTCACATATTTGGTTTTGGCAAAGGTTTTTTGCTGGATGCCCTTCCTGACGCAGCACTCTGCATTTATCCGGGCTTGGGATTGGCTCAGGGAGACACTGGCCTGTGCCCCTCCGAGGCAAGCTCCGGGAGACACTGGCCTGTGCCGCCCTGAGGTTTCATTTCACTGTAAATTTCACAGTGAAACTGCATGTTAAAGTAATTTCAAAGTAGGAACTACTGAAAGGCAAAGTCTCTTTTATATTGTATTTCCAAAACATGTCACTGTCAGCAATCTCAATGAGGCATTCCCTCCAAAAGTGACCATCCCATATCTTTGAAGAAAAATGTGCTGGAACATGCAGGCTGAAAATATGCAAACAGAGATAAGATTGTGGTCTAGTCAGCGATTCAAAGGTAATTAAAGCATTTATCGTTAAATGACAGGCTCGTGTGGTAGATGGATCCGATATTAACTTTGTCTCTCTGCTTCATCACAAGTCTAAGTATTTGAAAAAAAAAAAAAGAGACAGTGATGTTGTTAATGATTTCTGCTTAGTTATGCATGGTAAAAGCTGAATGTCTGACAGCCCCTGTAGAAGGACATGCAAATAACATAATGCATGTACTCCATAGGCTTTCCATAATAAATTCGCTGTACACATATTTGTTAAATCATGATAGACAGATGTATTTAGCAAACAGAAGCATTTAATATAAGATGTTTCTTAACCCTGAAAATGCATGGAAGTCAAGCAGATGTCTTATGGTATTCCTGATCTGAAATTCTTGATTTAGTGTGTTTTCACACTGCATTATCAGCCTCAGTGCAAATTGAGAAAGTTGAAATTATAAGGAGAACTGAACTGTGAATAGTTTGATAATTGGGCAGGCAAAATACCGAACAGGGTGTCAAACTAAATATGTGCTGATTCCCAAGAAATCATTGATTTTTATTTCAGAGTAGAGTCATCTGCAATACAGATTAAAAACTCAGAAATGGCATTGGTTAACATTTGGATCTATCGACAAGAAAATGTAAAGATGTTCTTCTTTCAATTTTTTTTATTCATCTACACATTGTCATTGTCTTTTCCTGCATATCTTTTTGTACAATACTGTTCCTACTAAATCTGTTTCTTTTTATTATCCCCCCAATTCTTTTCTTTTTATGCCTCTCTGTAAATTATGAAAACTCTAGGTGTCTTCTAAACAGAGTCTCATAAATCTAACATTATTATATCTGTGAGAATGGCCTCAACTTCAGACTAACTTGATTGCTAATGGGGATGCTCGTGTACATTTGACGCACACATGGTACGCCAGCAAACACAGTGCAGGGAGTGGCAAAGCTACTGTGTGTGAATCATGTCTGCTCATTTCTTTATGTGTTGGATGGATGCTGTGCTGCAGCGAGGGCCGCTTGCTGCTGGCATTCACACGTGAGTCCAGAGCCACACTGCTGGCTGACACTTGTATATTTTGTCCCTGCTGTCTTACGCATGAGTACAAAATGTCCTTATATACCTTTGGAGTTAAGTTCATGGGATTTACACAGAAACATATTTTGGGAGTCAGAAATGAACTCATTGCTTGAGTCAGTGGGCTGAACCACAAGAGCCACAAGACTGTTGCTGTGAGAGTTAACAGGCAACTGGGAAAAGCAATGGGAAGAGAACGACTTGATTCATATACGGAAATATAGATCTTTGGCACAAAAAAAATACTTTAGAGGCCAGTATACAAAAGCACAATATTGATTTAGGAAACCAAACAAATACAGTGCCTTGCAATCAAAACATATTTTTTAGCCATGCCTCTGAACACAGCAGACAAATAGGCTGGTGCTTGAACTACCAAAGCTACACAAATTGTATTATATTAACTCTTTCACTTAGATGGCGGCAGATGATTCACTGCGCCGACCCCTGAAGGGAACAACAGGAAAGAAAAGACCACCAATGATTTGGTATTATGGGATTGTCATTTCCACTGTTCTATTTCTGGCATCAGTGCGATAGAACAACACAGTTCTAATGCTAAAATACATGGTCATAGACAGTGGAAGAAGCTGGCAGTCTTATTTGTCCCCTTGGAACATAGATGGTGGAATGAGCCACTTTATTTGGGCACAGACGGACAGCTAAGATGGAAAATAACTAAAGGAAGTGTCATATTCATAGTCTTAGCTATGCTGGTGACTTGTCAATTAAAGTGAAATTTTGTAACATCCCTTTAAAATGAATCCATTCCTATTACAAAGCACAAAATGGACAATTAATGTTTGTTTTTTGGGAGGGTAGTGTGAGGGAGGAGAGTACACATAGAGTAAATTTTACATGAACTCTAAAATGCCAATTTAACACCTGAAGCTCCTTGATAAAAGTAGTCAAGATTTTTTTTTTCATTTGCAACAATGTGCACCGACAAAATGTCAGCATATGCGATTTCCTGGTTTTATTTTCCTTGACTTTGGATTTTTGGTGATCTAGTGACACCCGATTCCAACCCAAACTTTAACTTGCATCAACCGACATCTGACCAAAAATCAACAGAAGAACATTTGTGGCCTGCTGAGTACCATTGTGAAGTGGAACAGGCTGATATTCAAGGGTTGGTGGCTGTGTGGTATTTTGTCAGGCATCGAGGATTCTCCTGAAATATCTATGAATACTTGTGCAGTATTAATCATCTCAGAACCTTGGTGTCTCAGGACAACCAAAGACTGGCACAAAAAGTGTTTCCACCTGAAAAGATGTTTTGAACCTTCAGCTTCTAATGGTTGAGGTTAAGCTGTGCCAATGAAAGATGGACGAGTTGTTTATTAAGTTGCGTGAAAAAGGCTATATGTCATTTCCCCTTCTTCACTAAAATGTCAATTTTTAGTTTTTGGGAGAGTTTGAATATAATTAGGGGAGGTTAGTGTGAGTCAGATGGGGGTATATAGACTATCAAAGGCTGGGTTTTCTTCACTTCTGTTCTCCTCTGGCAAGACTCCTGCGAGGTTGCCAGTGCGTTGCTAATCGTTCGGTCGCTCGTGAAACCAGCTGGTCTCCTGCAGCATGCGGTTATCCTGTCACTGACTCACCTCTGCTGCACAGTGAAAACCAGCAACAGCTTCTGCATCTTGGCACATTTCGTCCAAGACAAGTTCAAGCCAAAAGCAAATGTCACTGATTGATTGGACGTAATTCAAAAAAGGACACCTGTGCTTTGTCAGTCCATCGCTTTGCAAGTTACCCCACACTGCAAAAACAAAAATTGCACTTCCATTACACACGTTAACCACTGTTTTTAAACCACGCATTACGTCCCCAACACATGGGCTCAAATCACTGAAAATCAAATAAATCTGCACTCGATGAGAAAGTGTATTGACACAACCCAGTTGAAATATATCAATGTCAAACCGCACAACCGTCATTCTACACAGTGGAGCTCAAATACTCCTCAGTAGCATGCAGAGGAAACATTTTTGACAAAAAGACGACTTGAAATGTTTTAAAATGGGAACACACACAAGAAAAAAAACACTTCTGGAACCTTATTGTTTTCTGACTTTTCTTTATTTGTTCTCTGTGTTTGTTGTTTGTGTCAATTTCAATTCAGACAGATGAGAAGTTTTCTTGGATCCCTAAAACAGTAAATATCAACCTCAAATGACTTTGTTTATGTGTTTTGGGTACATTAGTCTACATCTGTGCGTACGTGCACTGTCGTGTCTGTGATTTTTTCTCTTAAATCTGCTGAGCTATGAGACCTTGCTACGCATTGCTGAGCAGTAAGAGCACCAACGCCTGTTAAATCACCTGTGTGTATATTGTTAAGAATATAAAACAAAAGTATGAAGGGAAGAAATTAAAATATAGCAATGATGAAAACAACACCTCAAAAACCAAAATCAAGTGTAGAGCAAATAACACAATACCAGACAATTTCTCAAGAACATAGAGAAGAAAAACATTCATTTTTTTCTTTGATGTCGGAATGTGTCACAGGTAAAATGAAAGTATGTGAAAGACAATCTGTACGCAGGTGCGCTGAGATTGTGACACGTGTGTGATTGTTTGTTTTTTTTGTCTTTTCTGCCAGTCACGTGCACATTTCTACATCCTCATACCGCATGTATGCATATTTGGATCACGTATGTTTTTGTTTCAAATGTGTGTATTTGTGTGTTGGTAGAAGGCACGCCAGGCCTGGTCACCTGTCACTTCTGTGTATTCGCTGGACGTGGGAATGTGCCAGTGGAAAAAGCGCTCACTATTTTAATGCTGCTTATTTCCCAGCACATCACACTGGTCTTTTCCTCTCTCTGTTTTGGCTCGAGACTGAGGAAAACCCTTGTGTGTGTGTGTGTGTGTGTGTGTGTGTGTGTGTGTGTGTGTGTGTGTGTGTGTGTAAGTACGCCCTCGCACCTCGTCACCTCTGATGCTGCAGCGGGAAACCTTTGTTGCCAGGAGAACCCCAGACTGGCAGGCATACCGAACGCCTACACACTCAGACCAAACACACACACACTTGCGCATGCTTTTGCACACACGTGAGCTGCACATGAGCACTTTCACCAGTCTGCAAACTTATAAATGCACACACATTTAAATATTTAACACAAACACACACATACTTGTGTTCAACCTTTTCCATCATTTTACAGCTTTTTCAGTGGCAAGGAAGATTGTTCAAGCATCCAATATAAACAGTAGGATTTAAATGTGACACCCAACATTACGTATCCAAGTCTTGTTGCAATCACAAGACCAACGGCCAGATGTATAAAATCTGTGTACACTGGAAAATATCCATTTACCATTTTTCTCAACACAATCAGTATGTAATATATAAATTTAAAAAAACAGCCATGATAATATATATATCCTTACTGAGAGTCAAACACAGAGGTTTCAACAGCAGTTTGATGGGCAAGTGACACGATTGTGCATGAAAGTACAACTTTATGCAAGTACATTGTCAAAATGTTATTTTAGCATTTTTTATTATATCTTAATGAGAAAAACTGACTTTTAGTGTATATGCTCCTTGTGTTGCATCATGTAAAATCACGAGTTGATGCATTGCACAATAATACCAGACTTGATGTCTTTTATAATTGAACACACACACACACACACACACACACACACACACACACACACACACACACAAAGGCACAGTCCTAAGAACAGCCAAGGTACAGCTCAGAGTCCTCAAACTTCCAGGCCTCTGGTAGAGGACCCAATCACCTCCCTAACTGTACCCTCAATGAGGTTGTCATTAGGTTTGTTTGTTTTGCCTTTTTCTCTGATGATTTCAAAACAACAACAACAACAACAACAACAACAACAACATATCTACAAATTTTCTTTGCTTCCTTTGTTTTACTTCGATGCAATGGTCACAGTTCACCACAGTCTACCATCCTCTATTTTAGACTGTTTATGGCACTACACTGTTATTAAGATTCCTAAACCTGAACCACATGTAAACAATGCTTTATAAATTTGATGAAAACGCATGCCTATAAAATTTTTCAGTCTATGTGCGTACACACTGATTCAGTCATAAATCTACACAGAGTTTTATACATCTGGCACTGCTTCTGGGGGTGACTCAGGCAGCAGTTGACAAAATCACATCCCTAGTTGTTGCTTTTAACACTAAACCAGTATAATATCCCCAATTTCACACACTGGAACTTTTTTTACTTGTCCAACTGCGGTAACCTCCTGATATGCCAGACCAAAGTCATGCACTCAAAATTTCTGCAATGAAAACTTTCATGCCCGTTATATTATTACCTTAAGTATATATGTGGGGAAAGCATGCTGGAAGTAGTCTGATTCACAGATTCAGTAACACAGATTCACTCCTTTAAGTCATCACTGCATTAGTGCTCATATAAAGTTTAACAGCTCAACTCTCCTGGCCTTGAATAAAATACCATTAGGCAACTTAATTAGTGGATTGGAGCCCTTACAAGTCCTGCTTTATCCTTTAGTCCTGCTCTCAACACCCTTCACTCACAAAGGCATATCTGATTGAAGAGAAGTACAAACATAATTTACATACATGAATCTACTTCTTTTTTTTATTTTTTATGAAACTCTTTCAATCACTCTCTATCCTGAATCACAAACACATGCATAGCACTGGCTAAGTCTCTGGTTTTAACTGTAAAAAATGTTTTCTTCTGATTTGAGCTGGAAGCTGCTGACCCCCGGTATATCCAGAATTGAGTACGCTTTTGCGGTATAAGGCTAAACAGACATGGTTCAAGAAATTTTAAGGCTCCTGAGATAATACTTCTTAAAACTCTAAATATCTAAATAAATGAATAATTGAATAAATACATAAATAAATCTTAGTGCATTAACCAGTAACACTGATTTAGTGATATGTGTATTTTGTATTTTGCCTTATTTTTATATATATATATCTTGCTTTAGAAACCTTGAGTAACCAATGAGTAAAATGCAAGACTTCACCTGGAATTTGACTTTACAGAAGTAAAATTTTGTTGACATTGCTACAGCGGTTGGACTTCTTGTCATGGTATTCAGAAAAGATTTTTTAAAAATTAGTAGCAAACATTGGATGTGAGAAGGTGGCTATAGTCATAGTTATTATGATTATATAAGGTCAGATTAATTGTGTTGTGTCCTGTTTCTTGTATTTAAACATGTTCGAGTAAGCTCTGCATTCTGCAACCGCTGCTCTCGCCTTTAAATTTGTGCCTTGTGTCTTTGGACCACATATTGCAATACTTGGATGAGTAGAAGTGGTGGTTGTGTTTTTCCAGTTGTGTACATGTGTGTATAGTTTACATCACAATAAGTGTGTACAGTGCATGAATGCCAGGCCTGCAAGAAGGTATCACTGGCAGAGGAAATTGGCATTAAAATTCTCTATTGAAATGTCAGCTGAATCCTGTTACCACAAGGGGATCAGAAAGCAGTTGGGCACCAGTGAACCATTTCCGGATGGAAATCACTTGTGTTGGTTTTCTCCCCAGCAGCCTGGCGACTTTATTTCCACTCTGGTCTGGTAAATGGGTGGCTGCATCAGGTATGTGTGCACGTAAATGATAAGTTTGCCTGGTGATTGATGCAACATAGATTGGCTTCATGAAAGAATGTTATGAAGGATCTCATTTAGCAGTTGTGCAGGCTTTAGCAGGTGGGAAAAGCACACACACACACACACACACAAACATTCGGAAACACAGCTGGGTAATGGTAGTAGTGATTTTATATGCAAATCCCTGCATTATGAACAAAGTGTGTGTGTGTGTGTGTGTGTATGTGTGTGTGTGTCAGAGAGATAGAAGCGGTGAGAGAGCGAGAGGGGAATTGAACCAGGTGGTGCCCAGTCCAGTGTCTCCTTCAGACAGGGTGGTCCCCTGACAGAAGATGAAGTTCATTCTCATTACATTAATTGGGAATACAAAACACAAATTACAAAATGGGTCATTTTAATTAAAAAGCATGTGTTTTTGTAGCTTTCTCATCTCAAATTTGTTTCAAGTATAATTTAAATAACCTATTACATTTTGCTCAAGTACCACTGTCAATGTTTTCTGCACACCGTAAAGGACAATGCAAAAAAAAAGCGACAAAAAAATATCTTTAATAAACAGAAGACCGAGTTAAAGTTATAATTAAGAGTGGCACACTGGTTAACACTTCTGCCTCACAACAAGGTTCAATTCCAACAGGCAGCCTTTCTGCGTTTTATTTGTAACTTTTATTGCCATCTGTAAATCAATTGGAATTTGAATGATATCCAGTTGGACACATTTTCATTTGGATTTTTCTTAAAGAAGAAACACACTTTAACATCTTGAAGCTTAACTAGTATATGGTTAGGGTTAAGTTTGTAATCGGTTTTCCATTTTACTGCTGAAGTTACCCATGTTAAGTCCGTTGACAAGATGTCAAGATGGACATGAAAAATGTAGCAGCCTCTTTAATCATTTCATTTAAAATGTCATCCAAACAATGTATGATATAATATATAAGTAGTTGTTGAATACCTACATAGAGCTGTATGATAAAAAATCAGGAGTTATGCAGCATATTTTAATGAAATAAAAGTGCTGATTCTGTTCTTTGAGAATAATTATAATGTCACAATTTTCCTGCATCTGGTGCGATACTAGGGACAAGATAATGACTCGTGAAAAATGACAAATGTATAAATCAAATTTGACAAAATGAAGAATTTAAATTCTTCCTTTTCACCAGTACCAATTATGTAATAACTTGAAATCTTGATATAAGCAGAAGAATTCTGATCCATGGAAAGCCTGGAATCGCCAAGCTTGCGTGTGACACCAGCTGTTTTTCTCATTTGATAATCTAACTGAACATGGGTCCTACTAAATCCCATTTTGTTCAAATTAAACAAATCATGACTACTTGCGTATTTAAAAAATAAAACTGCCACAATCGTTCATGATGTTCTGAATATCAAATGACAAATCGTTTATCCCATCGCAAGTATGTTTCTCTCAGACCACATAAGTGTTCCTGAAGTTGTATATTCCCCATATATAGATGGAACTTAAGGGGAAAATGACCAAGGGTCCACTGTTTCCAGGGTACTATGATACCGAGCATGGGAACCCTGACCCTGATCATTACCCTAACCAGTAATTTAGGCTAATATGTGTTGACAGAATATTGAACTGGAGAAAATGGGACGCTGGGAAAAATTGTGCCCGGCGAGCTTTGGCATGTTTGCGCCCCTGTTACAAATTACTGTTGAAAAATAGTGAGTAATGCTGTGGTCAACATTTAGGCACAAAATTATTTGTTTAGGAAGTCGTCTTAATTTGGTTTCAAATGAGAACTTTTGTTAAAATTAGGGGGGGGGGGGCATTTCAGTCCCTCACAGCTCCAACAGAAATTGGTGGTCTCCCTGCTCCAGAGTAGTCAAAAAAGGAAGTCTCCATTCACTGCTATGTATTCGAGACAAGCCTCCTCACATCCACAACCCCAGCTCGCCTCCTGAAGTAAGTTGTAGCCATATTTCGTTGTCATTGGCTTTTTGGCTTCCCAGTGGTCTGAATTACAACATAGCTGTCACTTTAACGGCAGTATAGGCCTTTATTGCAGCCTTTATGACCTGTCTGGTGATTTTTCTTGTGAGGAAAGTCTTGGAATACAAGACATCATTGAAGTGGTGCCTTGACTGATCAGTAATAACATGGTAACAGCTCATCAAAGCCAAACATTGTATTTGCTCATATTCAGATCATTCATCACTGAACATCCGCAAAACATCAAGTTTATTGAACCCATGAAATTAAATCCATGATGCATTCATGCTTGGATGAACATGCATACATGGACATACACACTATTGCAGGTTTCACACTGCTGCTACACTGTTAGATATTTTCCTGACAAATCAACTGCTTGGTCCTTATAATAAAAAAAAAAAAAAAAAAAAAAAAAAAAATTAATTTAAAATCCTGTGAATTTTAAAAACCCATTGTAAAAAAGAAAAACTTTTTTTTTGTCCCGGTGTAGGTGTAAAAATTTTAAAT
>CAAKHD010013776.1:226864-248962 GCA_901007705.1 Fistularia tabacaria | reverse complement strand
AGAATAAAACGAAAAAACCCCCCTTTTAGGGTTTTCCCCGCTGCTTCACTTTTTGATATTTTTCTGCCAAATCAACTGCTTGGTCCTTATAATAAAAAAAAAAAAAAAAAAAAAAAAAAGCATTCATCTAAGATCCTGAGGTATCTCAAAAATCCATTGTGAACAAGGCAGACCTTGCTATTGTCCCGCTGTAGATGTACAAATGCTAAATTTGATTTGGACCAGTTTAGGTCAGGTCAAGTTTAGTTTTATAAATCCACAGGAGGTTTATAAGGTCTCTAATCTGTGCGCACAGAAAAAAAGCAACAGGAAAACTCAACAGATGTAGCAATAAAACAATGATGTAAATCAAATTGACCATGGTTCAGACTTCATTCTTTTTCTCTGGAGCCACTGAGGGGGGAACCATTCAATAGAAACTTAAATGGATGTGAAATTGCCCAAGCCCAATATCGAATTACTTGGTTCAGATTAATATTAAAAGGCATTTAAATCCTTGAGCTTATGTTTGACCAGTTCATATCCTGGTTTACAAACACAAGGATGTCAGAATGCGTGAAGCCTAAAGTTCAGTCAAAGCTGTACCGTAGTTTATGTGTCAGAGAGTAAAATTAGGTTCTTCGGATGGAAACCATACATTAATTAATAATTTTTGATATTTCGGTCATTTATTTATTTTTAACTCTAAGCCTTTAGTATTGTTTTTCAATTCTCTTCCTTCTTTTTGTGAGCATTCCTGCCCTGCTGTCACTTTCATTGGTGGGTTAGCTTGTCTCTGTGCATGTTTGTTCTGTCTTAGAGGACACAACATGTGCTGAATCTGTTCATCCTTTTCGGTGTGTGCCTTTCCAGTGTTTGTGGCTCTTGCTTTGTGTATGCATCTAGATGTGTGTGTGTGTTGTGTGTGTGTGTGTGTGTGTGCGTGTTCCATGTTTCCAGCGGCTCTCCCTCTAGGAATGCAACATGGCTCTTCAGAAGGGGATATTAGTGCTGACCGCAGGGCCTCTTTCCCCTCTCCGCTTCCATCTGGTGTCGCATTAAATATTAAAGATTTTAATTTGATTCAATTCCCCACGACAAACACCCTTAATTTGAACCAGATGCTGGTAACCAGTGGGCCCACCCCAGACCTGGTCTCTGCCTAGCGTTTGGATACTCTGGAGCTTGGCACAAGAGTTGGAACTAAGACCGGGATTAAGGCTGGAATTGGGGAGTGGAGATACGGATAGTGCTCCAGTTTGGAGTAAGTAGTGGACCCGGTATGTTGGAGAGAAGGAGTGGAGATAGACTTGACTCAGAGAGTAGGATGGAAAGTTAGCGGGCAACCAGGTTAAAATGTCACAATGGGGGAATTGAGGAAATGACTCATAGGTGGAGATCTCACAGGGAGTACAGGTGAGCAGGCGGTTTTGGCAGACAGAGGAAAGTGGGCAGAAGAAAATCATCCAGATTTAAACCAAAGGTCATGCACAAAGATTCAACCGGAAGACTGTGAAGAAAAAAATATGAAACAAAAAAAAATAGGAACTTGGAACTCCGAGTCTCCTGTGAAAAAAGAAATCTGCTTATATAAAGGAGAACTACAATGTTAAAATATGAAACAAGATGCACAGATTTAAAGGCTCTCCCTGCCTGCCTGTTAAAGTGTCCTTGGGCAAGACACTGAACCCCAAATTTCTCTCCTGAGTAAGCACTTATCAGGCAACTGTGTGTGCCAATGAATGAATGCTATCTAGTGCAAAATGCTTTGAACTTGCAAGGTGTGAAAGTGCTCTATAAGTTGACACTGTGGCAAAGAAAGAGGATGAAAAATAATCAGAAAACAAGGAATACAAACACAGTCAAAGCATTAGAATCGGAGGCAGCTACGTGAAGCTATCAAACTGAGTTTTAACATTCTGAATGTTGTCTCTAGCTGAAATGTTTCTAGCAGGTCACAGAGACAGCTGCCCTGAGAATGATTGTTACTTTAACTTCGGGCTACTTAAAAGATTTACCTTTTTTTTTTTTTTTGGGCCAAGTCATATGAGTTAATACCCGGTAATAACAGCTCCGACTGGCCTTGGGTCAGAGCATGGGAGCGAGACTCAATATCGTATTCACAGGCTGACAGTGGGCAGGTGTTTTGTATGTCTTTAACATCCCGGCGATGATCATGCAAATGATTTAATGGTGTCTGTAAGCCGACGGATTGTCCCTTTTCGGTCTTTGGAGATCGCTCACTAAACTCCTCATAAATTCTCCTATCTCTCTAGATGCACTGCTCAACACGTAGAGGGCAGGCTTTGGTCCAGGGGTCTGTGTCCCCACCCGCCATCCCATCTGCTGCCTTGATCCAGATGTTGTGGCAAAGATGAATCATAGCTTCTTGAGCTTGTTGCCATTTGATTCCCTTTTTTCTCTTTTCTTTTCTTTTCTTTTTCTCCAGCGTTCTTTTCTTTTACATGTCAGACAGCAGAGAGAGTACGGAGTGAGAAATCAGAGTGACATTACAACTTTTTTGGAAGGCACTTTGAAAAGGAAATCTGTGAGATTGGATTTTTACTCTGTTGGTCAGACTGATATATCCTACTCACCGCCACTGGATGAATTGACATGAAATTTTGTGGCTTCCAAAGGATAAATCCTAATGAGTAGATATCCTCTCACTTTTCCCCCAAAATCATGAGTACCATGAGGTTTGATCCAACAGTCTCGTTCTTATTTGCAAGCAACTTCCCCGTTATTTTTCCCTTCTTTTTTTTAAAATGAACTTCTTAAAGCTATACGCACTTTGAGAAGACGTCCATGATTCCCAGAGGACGGATGCTTCTACCCTGAACTGCATTACCCTTTTTTCCCCTTTGGGTTATAATATCCACAGGTTTTCACCACAGGGTTACCCGTTATTTGCCACGAAGCATGCTGATCCCTGAAATTCTCATCTGGCTCTATCACAACATCAACATTTCAGCTTAGATTCCAGACTAAATACAGGCAGACATTTCCAAGGAGCTGAAGCGACATGTTTCATTTAGATCTCCTTGGCAGGTGTTTGTATGCTAATGATGTGGCTAATGGTTTGTTAGGTGAACCTTGGGACATTAGTATTGACACTGTGAGAGCATATTTAGGTTGCTAAAACTTGACTGTCGTGTTTCCTCTTCCTGGTGTAGACTTTGTTTTATGAATTGTTTTGCCCCCGAACAAGTTTGTATCACAAATCATAGAATTTATTATTCTGTCAAACCCTCTGGGACAGATTTTCAACTGGTGCCACACAGAACTACCCGAGAATCTATGCAGAAGACTAGACATTGAAGCATCAATGTTTCATACTGGGTACTTGCTGTGACCGTGGCGGCCATTTTCCAGTCCCCTTTGAATTCCTTGCATGAGTAGTTTCACTAAAATAAAGAAAACAAGTCGCAGGTGGTTTTTGCATGTTTGTGATTATTTTAGTCATAATAATAAAAAGTAACACATGGCATGGTTTGTTTGGTTTACAGTCTGTTTTTTATCCTCCCGCTACTGTCAAAGGCTTTCCGCTTAAAATGTTAAAAGTCAAAGATTGGCCGTTTAAAAGTCGCTTTGCAAAAAAAAAGTTTGCTTTGCACTCCCAGCATTGACTTTGCATTTGTCTTTAAGCACACTGCAGGGGCTTTATTATAAAAGAATACATTTGGAAGTGTGTTTGACATATCAGACAACCAAAGGTGTGGTTTCAGCTCCAGGTATTCTCGTTGGTGCAACACAGTGCATTGCAAACGGCAGGAAAATATTACTTCTGCTTTTCCTCTGATTGGCTCTAAGTTAGAGTCCTTCATGATCTGTATTTGATGAAAGAGGGACTTATTGGCCTGTATATATTTCCAATTTCACTAAAAAGTACTTTCCTTTCAGAGGGGCAGTTGACTCCCACCCCCCAGAAATTTCCTTAGCCTGTGGTGCTTTTCATCAGTCCAGATGGTTTTACTGCGAGTTTCTAAAATTTTGTAGATATCAGCCATACAGATCTCTGCCTTCTTTCAAATACAATGGGACTGATTGGGGTTTCTCTTGTGGTGTTCCATGGGCCAAAAAATTATATTAAAAAAAGAAAAAATTAAACCAGCATCTCCTCTGCCTAGAAATCATGGCAATGTTATTTAAGATAATCTACAGACTTTAATGTCAGCAATTTTGAGAGGAATTATTTCCTAACTATACATTTTTGATAACAAGGACTGTAAATTACAAAGAGGAATGAAGCCATGATTTCTGGCTAAGGATTTTTTTTTAACTTCAATGATCACAAGAGAAACCTCACTCATCTTCCCGTGGAATTTGAGGAAGACAGAATCTTTAAATGTTTTTTTGGGTTGTTTTTTTTTAACTGCCTCTTTAATATTTGTCTTACTTCTGTTTCCCTTTTCAATTCCGTCAGTGAATTACGGATTCTGATGAGTTGACAAAGCAAAAAATGACAGTTAAACGGCAGATTACATGATCGACCACAGGTTTTATACGTTTAAAATTAAATGAAATGACACTGGATGGGTTCTCAATTTGACCACCACAGTCTGATGTATGAGCATCTACCCAAAAATGTGTTATTAATCCTCCGCTCATGCATTTACTTACAATTTTGCTCTCCTGACCAATGCAGGGGTTCTTCTCTGAAACACATTAGTATATGTTGCCCTAAAACCTGTATCTCAACCTACCAGACCATTCCTCTTAACGTCTGGCACCGGCAAAAAGAGCGAAACCCCTGAGTTTTCCAAGTATTCCACTTGGACAAGGAATCAAGGTGCAGTATGTGGTAAAGCTGCACTTTTTTTTGATTAGATTAGATGGTTTTCGGATTTGATGAGATTTGATTAGATTAAACCTTAATGATCTCTTGTGAGAAATAAGGATATTACAGGCACAGTACAAAAGACGGATATAGGATAAATAAAGGATAAATGCTGATTGTATAAACATAGGTAACATGCAATGGCTTTGTTTTTGCAATCTAATTTACTTCATATCTTCTGTATGTTACTGATTATGTTATGTAGCATGCTCCTCTAAGTGATATTTAGAATGTATAAAAGATGCCCTTGGTTGTGTTTGCCCATGGTGCCAACACACAAAGACAAGCTTATACATGGGTCGTCTATATGTTATCTCTTTGTATGTGTAAGAGTCTTCTGTATTTGGCTGGCAGGGCTGATAAACAGGCAGCGTGTTGGGTTGGGGTTGGGGGTGGGGGTGAGGGGCCACTGCCTCAGACACAAACCTGGAAAACGAAGCACAGTTCACTTCAAGAAACCTGGCTGGCGGCTCTAAGTGCTGCAATCCGATCCCGTCTGTCCAACATACAGAACCAAATATGTACTGAAAAGAGCTGTAAGAGACATACGGTTCTTTCTATTCTTGATAACAGCTCATCTATGCTAATTTTATACGTATCAATTTTAGATTTGGTCAAAGGCTTAAACATGTTCCTCAGAAAAATCCCAGGGGATCTTTGGATTAATAAAGCTCTGTCAGAGTAATACCATTCATTAATTGTGTTTCATTTTGTGGGGGCAGAAAGACATGACAAGACATAGATATGCTGAATATTTTTTTCCTTCAGTTTAAAAGTTGACACGGTATCCAAACTAAAACAGAATCAAAAAAACATACTGACAACACCATATTGACCGACCATGCATTTTTTTCACCAAAGACCATTTGATCAAAGATCAAATGGTTTTTAGTTTTTGCAAAATTTTGTGAGGGTTTGGTGAAACGGGTGTTGCGGCTACTAAAATCTCTATTGTCTGTTTCATACTGATGCGATACTTTGAAGTACTTTGTGGTACTAGAAGTTCTTTGGTCAGACCAAATCTCCTTCTTGTAGTGTGTGCAAACAAACTCGTCACTTGATTGCCTTGTCTTGGGTTTATTTGTACTTGAACTCCCCATTTGGTTTGTTTGGATTTGCCCATCTTGATCGAGGTGGTTCTGCAACGAGAAGTTGTGTTGGAGCAACAATCTGTGCCAGTGATTGAAGTTGTTGGATTTTGAGTCATTGTATGCTGTGCATGTGTGAATAGTTTTCAATATTTGAATCAAATGAAACAGGCAAATAAATTAATCTGGATTGACACGTCTATTTTGACAGCCCAAGTTTGTTTATTTATTTATTCACTTATTGATTTTTATTTTTTTTTGGGTGAGTGGGTTGAGGGGTATCACATCATTTCCATCAAGACATTTTCTATCCAGAGATTTAAAGGCCATGTGCAAGTTTTAAGCTGACGTTAGACATCTACATTTGTGTGTGTGTTTGTGTGTGTGCACACATGTCTGTGTGATTGAACCTTTGCACATGCCAGACCTGGTTTGTTTGGTTTTAGGTTACATTACAGGCTCTGTATCAAAATGACCTGTAAAATTGTGACATTTTATTATTTTTGCCACTTTCATTCCTGGAACCAACTTGTAGGTTGTCTGAAATGAAAGCCTAATCATTTCATTTGACAGATCCACTATATTGAGCTGAGTCATGCATCTGGTTCTTCTACTGTTTATTTTTCTAGAAACTGAAGTGTTTTATTCCCCTCTGTATGTCATCATCATGGCATCATTTACTCAAACCTTGTGTCAAAACTCATGCTCTAATGGAACAATGGGTAAACCAAAAGGTGATTAAGTCCCAGCTCATGCGAAGATACAAGTTTTAGACACAGTTTCAGTGTTAGCTACATTCACTCTTTAGCAAAGTCAAATGAGGATTAAGTGATGAATGATGACAAACAGCCTTTCCTGGAAAGCAGCAGCAATGTTTCTGTTACTCTTACTTATTTTACTGAAAGTGTAGACAGGGGGATAGGGTAGGTGTAAATGTTCAAACCCGCAATGTGTGTTTACTCATGCGAGATGGAAGCTTTTGGAATTTAGAATAAGCTCTTTTTGATTGGACATTGCTTTTCTAAAGGAAAAACAATTTCATTTGATTCTTTTGGTGGTTTGAGTTAGAATTATGTGCTTGTATGTAGACAAAAACCCAAATCTCTATATATTTTTATAAATTGTCTGTTAACAAGTGAGCTACAAATGAATTTCAAGCTACTCAAGTAGCTCACAATCAAATCCACTCTGTCACCAACTCACATATGCCCAAATCTCCTGCAACCAATTACTAGTATCATATTGGTGATGGGTAAATCAGTTTTCAGTTAGAGAATTTTGGCTTGCAATGGATAAAATTCATAATTGATCGAGAATGTGCCAAACCTAACAATGTCAAATAACGAGTCAGACTGCAGATCCATCTGGCACCAACGTCACACATCCTCAGCCTAAACTAACACAGGAGTTCTCAAAATTTTCACACATCAGATCAGAGTTTGGAGTGTTTTGGAAAAAAAAAAAAGAGCTCCTGGCTGAAATAGCTACAGACATAAGAAATAATCGGAAAGCAGTTTGAACATATTTAATCGTGCGGTGGTGCACAGTGCTGGTGTATGTCAACCAGTTTTGGGACATATCACTTATTTCTGGGATCAGGGGCTAAAAAGTTCAGCATCACCCGTGTGGAAGGAATGAACTGTCCTTCCAAGTATAATTTCCTTTGGTGTTTTTAAGATGGATGGGGGGGGGTAATTATTTTTTCTTCTTTTTCTTTATTTCTTATTCTTTTTTCACATTTGATTTAATGGATTTCTAACAAGTCCATATGCAACTTTGCACAAGGAAAAATTGAGGTCTGATAAGTTTCCATGTCATCATTTTCACTGGTTTTGGTGGATTTAAAGTAGGTGCAAGATCTACACATGTTATGATAGTTTACAGCATCAGGTAGGGTTCTAGAAAGGACTCTAGCGCTCAAATTCCAGCTCAACTCAAGCATAGAGAATTTGCTCAACTCAAGCATGGAGAAGCGACTGTGGTTCGGGTGGTAGAGTTGCTTTCACTCAAATCAGAGGGTTGGCGGTTTGATTCTAGGCTCTGCCTGTCTGCATGCAGAAATGTACTTAAGCTAGGACACGAGGGATTTCCCCACGAGGGATTAATAAATTATACATTCTAAAAAAAAGAAAGGGGACGGCGTAGGGCAGGAGGGAGAGCCGAACCAGGAATGTTCGATTCCCCGCTCCTCCGAGTGTGTCGAAGTGTTGTTGAGCAAGACACTGCACCCCTAACTACTCCCCTGGCGCTGGTTGACAGAAGCCAACTGCTGATGGTTCATCCATGATGGGTTAAAGGCAGTGAACGAATTTCCCCACGAGGGATTAATAAAGTATACATTATAACCCCCAGTTGCTACCAATACCACCAACTGCGCTGCCATGCAATGGCTGACTCTAATCTAGTGTTAAGTGCTTTGACACCCTAAGGTGTTGTGGTTTCTTTTTAAATGGAGACCATTTACCATTTAGGTGCCATGTTCCTTCAGTTCAGGCCTCAGACTCAAGGTTTAGTCTTACTGATCTTGACACACAGCTGAATTTAATTGTTTGTTTGTTTTGTGGAAAAACTGCTCCAATTATTTTGGATATGGTAATGATAGCTTTATTTTCATGATATCAAGTTCCTGCACGCTAGATTCGTGTTCCAACTATCATTGCATACAAATTCATCAGCCCAGCTATATATTACAGGTAACATTAACACTAAGCCCTACCATGTTAATTTATCTCGGGACACCTCTGTGATGATTTTATGCTTAAACAAGGACTGGAACTTTCCTTTTACAAGATGTTTCATCTGCAATGAATATTCTCAAGAAGTAGAAGTAGGTATTAAACAAAAGCCACTCAACACCAGTTGCTGTGAGTAATTTTGATTCTCTTTTTTGACTCAAGCAATCTGGCCTAGGTTTCTCCAGCTATAGTCAATCATAAACAAACAATTGCAGGAAATGTATATTGTTTACAAAAGAAACAATAGCCCGTGCTTTCCTCTTTTTGTTGCTGCCGTATGTTAAAGTTAATGTAGGACTTGAATAACTGTTAAGAACTAAGCACTGCCATGTGTTTTAAAGAGTGGGTCTATTTTGCCAGTCCAATCATCAACTGTTGGCTGTTTAAACTATAGAGCTGGGACATTCTACTGCCAACCTCTCTTGCCAATGGACCAGTGGACTTGGCTGAGTACTGCTCCCTCCCTCCATGGCACTTAGAGCAGCTGTATTCAGCCAATAGCCCATGATCTGTTGCAGAAATGGGCTGGAAACAGGGCTGCCGAGGGCTGAAGGCACCGTTCTAATCTTCAGCCGTATGCCCAGTACTCCTGGCTTAGCCTGAGCTGCTCTCAAATACCCTCTAATTCTGCTAATGCAAGGCCTTGGCTCTGTGATCTCCACAGACAAATGTTCTGCCAGTTTGCTACTTTTTATTACCATTATTAAGTTCTTATTAATTTTTTATCACCAGTACCAAAGCAGTTGTAATTCTGATAAGCTTCTGTTTTCATTCATATGGAAACTGTGATACATCTGTATTGTAATTATTTATTTTTGAATCTTGCACAGATCTCTGAACACCAAAGCTTTTTTCACCATGGGCCAATTATTACTAAAAATACTCATCCTCAGAATGACTTTTTATACTGCATTATAATTCCAGCAGCATTCATTGCTTGGGATGTATTTAGCTGTAATGTGTTATGTTTTAAGAGCTTAATCATGGGAATGTCAAATTTCCCAGCTGAAAATTGGTCAATCCTTGGACATCCAGGGTTAGACACAACATGGACGCATAATTTAGGGGGCTTTTTATTTTCAGTTTCTCCTTGACCTTTAGGACCACTGTGGGGACACCAATGTGATTGTAGGTTTCTGTGATTTTTTTTTTTTTTCCAACAATGTTTGCATGACTAAGTGATATGAAAGAAACTTTTGGTGGACCAGTCTATTTTTGTCAATGCATCTTCTTTCCTGGATATTTGCAGATTTCTTTTTTTTTTTGTTGTTTGTCTGATTGTTTTTGGTAACATGACAGGAACTTTACACCCTTTAAAGAACTCCAAATCCTGACTGCTCGAGGACATTCTGGGAATGTAACAAAGTGTAACTGGGAAAATGTTTCCTCTCAAGTCTTCCACCTCCATTTTCTTTGTCTTTAATGACACAAAATTTCCTTGCCAATGACTAGATTTTCCTGTAATGCATATTTTTTTTTTGATAGTCTGTTTTATGGCTCATCTGACAGAATCAGTCACTCAAATAAGAATTGGAAGAAGAAGGTTAAGTTCATTATGTTCGCAGCTCATACATCTAGAGCACCTTGCTCATGGGATAAAGATACCTCGTACTGACACCCACCATGGTGTGAGATATTCTTGGCAGAGATGCAAATTCTGTTGCAGTTAAGAGGCCAATCACATTGGTCACATAAAAACACAAAGGCAGAGTTCACGTTGATAATCTATTTATAAATGGCCAACCTGTAAGTGTTGGCAAAAAAGCAGCTTTTGTCTGGAAAGTAAGCAACCAACGTCCAGAGGACCTGCACATTATGCGAGGGTTGAAAAACCAACTAGTTTTGTCAGAACTGCTGTGCTGGCTGAAGACTATTACTGCCTCCACCCCTTTTGTTTTCTTTCTCTAGTTCTTTTTTTTGTCATGACGTAACAGAAATCGAATCCAAGTCTGAAAAACGATTGAAAAGTAGCAATGTGACAATAAAGTAACCTATGTGGAACACCCCCCAAGAGTTTTTTTCATTTTTTTTTTTAAAGGAATGCTTTTATTTAATCAACTTAGATTGGGATGCAAATGTTCCTATTAAATGCTCAACAGAGCCCCCTCATATGACCAAAAGGAGAGGGGAAAAAAATATGGAATATTGTCTTTGTGTCCCAAAAGACTTGTCTAATGTTTGTCGGGGTTTATTAGTTTCTCATGCCAATGTCGTAGTGGCAACTCAGAACTGCAGACATTGTTTTTATGTAGTTCCCAAGGTTCTGTACTTGTTTAGGGACATTTGTCAACTTTAGAATAGATAATGAAATATCCGTCCCATGTGGGAGTCCAGTTTAACTGTCAGGGACAACACCAGATTCCCAATAGTGACAGTAAACATAAGCCCAAGTTTCTATAGCTTGGGATCACATATCCATGGCTATGAGACACACACTTTGGTGCCTGGCTGTGTTATCTATCACGTTATATCCTTTCTGGAAAAACAAATCTAAATCACAATAAATGAGGAGTTTACAGGATCACCACATAATTTTGTTTGTGCATGTGTGTCAGTTGGCAGACGAATCAAACGTTCGGGTGGCTGTTTGACAGTGATCATACCGGACAACAAAGAAATGGAACAAAGTGCTTTTCTAAACCCACTAGGAAGTGGTGTGGTTTTGGACCAGCAGCTCACTGGCTCCTCGCTCCCTGGTTTACAGTATAAGCTAAGTGTATAATGAGAGGCCTGTAAACCTTTGGTGCTGCGGTCAGAGAAAGCTACATTGCAGTTAACGTAATTAAGGCAAATACAGCTGCAGGAGCATGTGAAGGACATTTTCACACTTCTGAATCATCTTCTGATCTTGTTTGTGGCTGAGGCCTGTCTTCAGGTTCAAGAATCTGATAATATTATATTGTAATATTATCTATATTATTATATATTATTATAAATAATATTATAGTGGTGGGTATTGTTTTTTAATGCGAGCTGTTCACAGCACTGAACTCACCTGTATGCTTCAATACAGGTGTTCCTGTGATTTGTTTGTTTTTTAGAATGCATTGTTTATTTATATGTTCATTTATTTTTAACAAGCTAACCCATCCCATTGCAATAAAAATGTTGAACACACAAAGCTTGCTAGAGTTGTTGATTTATTTTTCAAAGTGCTCAGATGTATTTCTTTTCCTTCTTTCTCCATGAATTTTCTATTGTTTCTTTCAAGTGTTTAAAAAATAAAAAAAAAATGTTGATTTCATTAAGATTGAGAGGATTGTAGACATGTAAATATAGAATCATGCATTTAATGGGGAAAAAATAAGTTCATAAATAAATAAAAACATTGAAAAAAGGTCTAAGAAATTTCTCTCAGACAATTATCCGTAGCATGTGCAGATAAAGCAATTATTTGAAACATTTCATTATTTTACTTTTTACTGAAAATAATCTCACCATTCCTGTCGCAGGCCAGCAATCCTTGATTTTGCTTGTAGCCCATAATGCCATTTATTTTCCTTTGTCAACAGGACTACTTGTGGGACTTCCTGTCAAAATTGGCTGATAATAAGTCAAAATTAATTTGCTTCTTTACAAAGTGACAAAAGAGAAATTTATAAACCTTAGAAGTGCGTCAGAATAGAATGGAAAATAAAATGTTAGATTTTTTTGATATAAATACAATTTGTACTCTTGAGGGTAGCAGTGTGATCAAATTTAGGTCACTTTCCCGTACAGGCTGAGCATTTTAACTCACATGACTGTCTCACTGGGGAAAGAACATGATTTTATAGAATTTGAACACAGCAAATATACAACTAAGTATTTGTTCAGACATATTCCAGCCATTAAATAAACATTCACTTAAAATAATCCAATCTCTCAAATTTATGTGGGAATTCATTTGCTTCCTTCATGTTGGACTCTGTTATACTGTCAAAACAGTTTGCTATTGATGAAGGGGCAAATTTACCTGTCAAAGATCATCTAAGTTGAACTTGACACAAAAATGCGTGGGTATTTACTTTGCCACCATGAACAAATCTCCTAGATCCACTAAAAGCACATAGCAGGAATTAAACGGGCAGAGTGCTACAATAGGTGCTTTCCAAACACCGAGAATAATTAGATAACCTGCATCACCGTGAGCCAAAGGATTTGATTGTGTATTTAACCACAGATTGTCTCCTGTAACTGAGTTTACAAATAGAGGCACTGAAGGAAAATTATGTCTTGAAGGTAGAGTTACAGTCCAAAGTTAGATTAAAGGTCTTTTATTTTGAAGGTGGTGAAAAGCTTTTGGTTTCAGAGTCATAGCCAGATGGCTAGTTTGGAGGAAATGTCTGAGGAGATTAGATTGGTTGAGCCAAACGGCTGTTAAGTGATAGCAGTCTTGTGACAGAATGATGTCGAGGCGGGATTTGTGCGCCTGTACGTGAGATAGTAAATTTTACTGTAAGTGTGTATATATTTGTGTGTTGCTGTGGATTTTTCCTGGCAGCTACTGTGCAGACTGCAAATCTCCACAGTAAGTAACTGATCAAGCCCATTAACTCTGACAGACAGAGAATGATATTATTTCTCTCTATCTCTCGCTCTCTCTCTCTCTCACTCTTTCTCTCTCTCTCCCTCTCGCTCTCTCTCTCTCTCAAAAACAAAAACACATGCACATGCGCACACACACACACACACACACACACACACGGTGACTCCAATTTGGAATGTCATCCTCTGGCTGAGCTCAGGATCACCAGGGGTTCCATTTTACAAGGAATGTTATCTAACTTGCATGGCAGCAGATGGTCTGTGTAAATGTGTTTTACCCCTGGGAGGAAATAAATGAACATCTTTTGGAGGAGTGAGAGCCAAACATGCCGCATGTTGCAACCCCTATTGAGAGTCTGAGTTGTTGTGGTTGGGGTTTGGCTCGGAGGAGGGAGGTGTTGGAGGTGCTGGAAATCTTTTAACTCTGAGAACGCGTGCACACGACACACACACATATACACACACACACACAGACACACACACATACACACAATCGTTAATGTTTCCCCTCTCCTGAGGCTGCTGGTGGTTTGGCTGCAGAGAAGAGATGGTGGTTGATGTCTTTCCTCGCACACGGTGGGGGAGATGGGACGGGGTTGGAGTTGGGGTGGAGTGGATGAGGGGTTGAGAAACCACAAGCCACGTGAGCCATTATGTCTAGCTTGACCATGTGGCTGTTTTGCTTATTATTGTATGATCACTTTTCCTCAAACTCAACATTCCGTACATACTGTTGAAAGAAATCTTGGACATCAAGATGTGTCAGATCTTAGTAGGCACATTAGAAACAGAGGATCCCATGGATCCCTATAGGTGGGTAGCAATGTTAAATAGTTTGCTTGTATTTTGTTCGGTACTTTACCCATGTTGAATCAGTCTATGTACTAACAAACTGAAAGAAAGCAATGTATAAGAAAAGGAAAAAAATAATGGTTTGCAAGTAAAATCAGTAAAAAATATAGTGGAAAATCATGTTTTTTTGACAAAAACATTCGATTTGCATTAACTATATCTTCAGTCGCATTTAATTCATTTAGCACATTATACTTGAAGAGGGGTTCTTTCTTCAACTTTTTTTCCTCTCAAATACCCAGATATTTCCTAATGAAGTTGTTAATGTCTTGTACTGATGACTCCATCAGCTGTGTTCATGCCAGTCCAAGCTGTGAAATTGCTCCAACTGTGATTCATCACACATCTTCAATGCAGAAAATGAACGGGTCTTTTGCATCTGGAAATGCAGACACCAGAAATTACTCCTTGTTCTTTACACTGGTATTGCCAAAAAACCTCTTGCTATCCTTGCACGGGTCTATCCGAACTCCTTCGTTTGATAGAAGTAAATGCTATAAATAACTATGCAGCTTTTCAACCAAACGCCCATGTAATGACATTTGGAATTAGTTATGAACATCATAAGCATCTTAAGCTACTGTTTTAACAATGTAAACATACATTATTTTGACAATAGTCAAATATATAAAGTCCTGCATTTAGAATTGCATTTATCTGGAAGTAATTCTATCTTATTATAAATTTATGACATTTAGTAGCACAGTTGATGAAGAGTTTGAATTCACTTTACTGTTGCGGTATGGGCACTTTTCAGGCATACAGTAAATTCAGGTCAATGCGTGAAAGCATGTCATTGACCTGTCTTTTAAGTGATGGCAGAGAGGTGGGGTTGTGCATTTGATCGAAATTGTATTTTTAATGCATGAACAGGGTTTTCATGATTAGTAAATGTTTGATAATGCATATTTTCTGAGCGGTAACTGCAGTTGTCAGAGACATTGTAGGGAGTCAATAGAGAGGATTAACAATGCAAATTTTGAAGTAAAATACAAATGTCTCATAATGGTATGTAATTTCAGTTTTTGAGTAAATTAGTAAATTTTTTTGTGTAAATGTTCTTTGGGAGCTCGAAGGAGCGGCGTGACGCAGGGGTTAGAGCGATCGTCCTTGGAACCGAACGTTCCTGGTTTGATTCCCGGTTCCTCCGAGCCAGTTGAAGTGTTGTTTAGCAAGACACTGAACCCCTAACTGCTCCCCTGGTGCTGCTAGATGGCTGCCAACTGCTCATGGTTCATCCGTGATCAGTTAAATTCAGAGAGCAATTTCCTGCAAGGGATTAATAAAGTATTAAAAAAAAAAAATAATATATGGCTTAGGATTTTTCCAGTGTGTAAAGAATGATAAAAGAACAATTTCTTAAAGAAAAAAAATTGACAATCAGATTTTTATTTATTTTGCTAAGGCTTTATTTTAATTATGGTGGCATGTAAATTTAATGCATTGTGTGGTCATTTTATACAGTTTAATATTAATCATCGGCTTTCCTAAACTGCCTCAGGGATAAGGTTGTGTGAAGCAGCAGCCTCCTCATACTCTGTTCTGATGTTGAACTTTCTCAGCAAAGTCTTTAATTGGCCCTTATACCTCCCCTGCTGCATACCTGCCAAGCACCGACCGTGGTTTGACTGGCCGTACAGTAATCTGTGGGTCAGTAGGTTTTTGGGCATCTGCATCACAAGTACGAGCCAACAACTTTATGCTGGCTAATTGTGGTCTGGATACCTCTTGGTCCATGCAACTATTATGGAATGCGGCACAGATTTACATTCGGTGAACCCCCGAGATTTCCAAGGACATCCCCATGGAAGCGCTGCAGGACGGTGTGTGATGTGTTAGAACTTCAGAATGTAGCTAGCCATGCATGCAGCATCATAAACAATGTGTGGGTACAGGCGATTCATCTGGAAGACTAATTACTTGTAGTCCTTGGAAGACAGCTAATGCTTGCTTGAGCTTATCAACAAGGTCGAAGTTGAGACTTTTGCAGATAGCAACTGGGCCAAAATCTAATTTTTCAGGCTTGGTGGTGAACCTATGTGTGATCTCTGGTTCCAAAAAGGTGTTCTCCTTCAGTCTTTAGTCCAACTAAACTAAATGTCAGTTGTCAACTGTCATAAGCGAGTGTCCATATAGACGGCCTACTCATCATGTCTCTAGGGACCATTCTAGTTCCAGGACCCTCTCAATTTTTACCGTGGCTGCAGTTACCAAAGGTGGCCAGAAGGAGGCTTGGCAGGAGACTCGATGATGAAGAGCCTCTGCACTGGCAAGAGAAGAAATATTCACCGGGCTGCTGCCCGATTCATCACAAGGGCTTGCCAGAGGCAGCGTCTGTAAGTGGAAGCATAGCAGGCAGATGGGAAGTAAGCAGGCACCTTCCCTCTAACCACTGCACTTGGCGAAGACACCTGAGTTGTGTTGATGGCCTTTATTTTGTAGATGACTAACACTGCTGCCAAAAATATCACACATGGTATTTCCTTTTTTCCGTCACTATTGCAGTATGACTAAAATTAGTTTCTTTATCTTTTCGATCTCGTGTTTCAGAATGCAATTTTTTTATGAATACTTTTATTGTTATTTGTCCAATACCAATTATAAGCCTACAATGTTTTGGTATGAAATTGAATAATTTAACTTACTTTCTAATTGAGTTATTCTAATCATAAACACTCAATGGATTTTTTTAGTTTTTCGTAAAACATGCATCACAGTTCTTGTCATCTTAATTTCATGTATTTAGATCTTAATCCTACACTGTGGAGATTCTGATTGGAAAGTTTCCCTTTGAGGTGCTTATTTGTGTTTGTGCATTAATCCTGTATTTGACAACTGAATTCAATTTCACAGCGTGCAACATTTATTCTGCACATGTCTTACGAGTGCAGACTAAATATTAGCAGCTCATTAATGTATCTTCTGATATCTCTGCTTGGGTCTTCTGTCAGTCATGTCGATGAAACCTGCTGCATGTAAAAGTCATAGTAAAAGAGGTCATCAAGGACCGACATTACCCGCATTTTGTAAAGTAATGGAGTGAAAAGTAATGTAAAGTGGCGTAACTGATGACATATCTATCAAACATTTGGGGTCTTGTACTTTGTGGAGAGCTATGTGACTTTGTAGGGCAGTACAAACCTCTACACTTGACTTGATTTTGTGAATGGGAAGGATGAACAGATTAATTTCTTTGGACATGAATTATCTCCCTGGGGTGATTCCTTTCAGACCACTGAGGTTTGCCAGCACATGGCATTTATTAACAATTCTGAATTGCTGCCGAATGTTGCTATGTGAACAGTTGAAATTTCTGAGTTTTAAACAAAACACTTAAAGCTACATGCAAGATTAAACACTGGGCTTTTGTTTAACTTTGTCACAATAAAAAAATCGAATGTTTTTACATAGCACTCTGACTTTGACCGATGGTCACATTTAATGGGATTTCATCAAAACTGAAAAGCGTTGCTGATGAAGTGATGTGACACCATCAACATTAAATAACTTTTTAAGAAAAAATAAAAAATAAAACATTCTACTCTTTAGGAGCAAGACCGTGTCCGATGCCTTGATGGCACAATAAGTGCTAAGCTCTTAACAGCACAGTACATGCAGTACAGATATTCCTCCTTCAGTGTAATGAGAAACAGAAGCTGGTGAAGGAGAGATTTCCACTGTGCACCAGGCATACTGCTGCTGAGATACAAGTTACGGTATCCAAAATCAACCGTAACAAAATTCGCAAATGACTCAACTATTCTTATTGTTTTGTTGGGTAAATCAGTTAATCTCAAATTTCTCTATGCATCCCCTGTCTACAGATTCAATGAGCACGGAATCAGTGAGCTGGGGGCCAAGTAGTGCCGTAAAGGTGAAAAAGCAGAGTGAGATTGCCTGTTTCCCTTCATTTTTACTCTGGGGTCTTAATGCCATTGCTGGCAGAAATTGTACTGTTCCATCTGTTAACTAAATGGTAAGGTTTTCATCCCCAACCTATGCACTAATGACCCAGAAGAGAACTGTTTCCAGTGCTATATAAATGTAGATGCTGGATAGCAGAGTTAATAGGGAAATTGGACAACAGCTACCAAAGTATGGCCTTTTGCTGCTCTAACAGTTCCTTTGCAGCAAAATGTGTTGGTCTGATAAACATCTCGGTTCCTTTCCAGTTTGACTCTCCTGCTTCTTACAGGACAGCTTAATCGAGGTTTCAGTCTCAGATTCTGCTTTTTAATTGACACATTTACAGAAAGGGGTTTTGAATTATTCAGCATCTCACAGGGGCATGGAAACTTAACCCCCACTGTCAAACTATTCCACCCTTCAGCCTCCCCCTCCCCGCTATTATAACCAGGCCCATTTCCTATAAAGCTCTCTGGTTGCGCTGCAGTCCTGTACGCAATGTTGTATATCTGCTGAACTGGCTCCCGTCTCCTCTGCTCTCTTTGCTCCTGATGCCGGATGTGAAAGGGAATCGGTGGCAGAAAGTCTTCCACATTTGCTCCAGATTAGACAGATGAAGGCAAATGTATAACCGATCACCAGCCCTCTGGATAGTGATTTTATTACTGCGTGGACTGATGTAGTATTTATTACATCTTTATTTTCATACAATAGTTTTGTGAAAGTTATAAATAGTTTTCGGCTGTTTAGAACAGACCGGCAGATAAAAGGATGAAACTGAGTTTTTATCCTTTTATTCATGAGTCACATATGTGTTCAATCACGGCCTGAAATTGTAAACAAGTTGCTCAGTTGCTCTGGTCTATGTGCCCTGACTGTGGATCGGTTTGATTGGAAGTACAGGCCAAATACAGATAGCAGGGCTTCTCCTCCATCATTTTAGCAAACAGACATAATTGAGGCTCAGAGACCATGAATGACAAAGTATGCATATCACCTTTTGCAGAAACAAGCTACCTACCACAACTATTTATTGCTCTTGCCCATACTCATGTTTTTGCCTATGTTTCTCCACCCGAGTCTCGACTCTGCACCCGAGTTACCTCCAATAGTCCATGTAAGAGGCAGTGATTGTCTGGAGGCTGATAGTGATGACAGAAAGCAGGGATGGCGTGATGAGCAGCCCCGCTCGCCTGTCAGATGCAATTTTATTCAAAGTTTTCGTTTAAACCGCAGCACGAAGGAAAAAAAAAAAGTCCAGTGATTATCAGATTAAAATTTTAAAGCTGATGAAGCAGGCCCGCATGCCTTGATGCATGCATCTTTTGTCGCATGCCTAGCTGATGAAGAATGAATCAGACAAAACACAGACAAAACAGATTTTCAACTGGCAACTAAGATGAATGAAAAACTTGGAACTACGAGGCAAAAGTGATAGAATGGCTGAAAAATATAAGGTTAGGTGGAGCCAATACTTTGAAGACCATTAATTCCTCAGCACCATGTCAGCCTGACAGACCATTGTTACCAGGGGAAATTTAGGCTGAACCCACTCTGTTGATGTCAACAGCAAGGTGTTAGCTTCTTTGTGTGTGTGTGTGTCAGTCAGTGATTGTGTATGTGTGTGTGCGTGCGTGCGTGCATGCGTGCGTGTGTGCGCGCGCGCATGCTAGCTCATGCATGCAATACTGTATATGTACTTTGGAAGCTAAACTAGCTACTGTGACCCCACTTTCACTTCCTTACTCCCAATTTACCATTAAACATTCACACAAGTGTGTGTGAAGTTACTTATGGGGTGACACTACAATGTCAATGAGCTTCTTCCAACACAACACCAACTTAAAAATATCCAATGGAACATTCAAAACCACTAATGGCTAATTATGGTGAATGACATCAGAGCTGTCATGTTTCTTTTCATTTAGTCACTGTGTCTGTTGCTCCACCTTTTCTGTCAAGTATATGTTTAGTGTGGACACTAGGCAAGTGCTTTTACCTCTTCTGGCCCCTCCTCTGATAGATTTCATAGAATAGTGAGGGTGTTCGCTCAGTACCTGCCTTCTGCCCCCCCACCCCCCTTCTCTGAGAGGAAAAAGAGTGTAAACTGACTGAAAAGTGTGTGTCAGAAGCAGCGAAAAGACAGAGACATATGAGGGGGGAAAATCTGACAGTTCACGCCAGCGGCTGTCATGCTGAAATTGCTGCTACTATCACTCTTTTGAAACAGTCGTCACCTTCGATTGGTAACTGATTATAACATAACTTGAAAGCGATGTCAAAAATAAAAGCCAAAAACAACAAAAAAAAGTATTAATGAGAAAAAATGTCACATCTGTTTTCATTTCAATCACTCCAGTCACAGTATATCATTCAGGTCTTGCCTGCAGGCGCCTTCCCTGGTGCCAGTCAATGATCTGACAGTGTTTTTTTGTCTCATTGTCCAAATCATTCCATTAGAGACAGGAAAAAAGGAGACATGGTCAGTTGCCCGCATCTGCCAGGGTTATCCACCATGCTCATCCTCACAATGTTATTCAACCTCTCAACTCCTCCTCATTAAAACAACATTTTTTTTTTTTTATCATAGTATGGCTATAAATGGTGCAAATTTGCGAAGGCATATAAGAAGTAATGTAAAAAAAAAAAACAGTAATCCAATATAGTTGCCACAGAGTGCTGACACTACTACCTAAAGCAAGGGATCCAGCTTAAGCAAGACTGAAAACATGTTTCACTGGATCCAGTGATTCGGGTTACAGTGAGGACACAACCAGCAATACAATGGGCCAAAACCCTACAGCACAGAGGCTTTCTTTGAATGATTACAGTGAAAGAACAAATGAAGAAGTGAAAATGAATAAATAAATTGAAATGACATGAGGTCCCAACACTTCTGGCAAGCTTATGTCTCACAAAATGCAAGATGATAATACAAGCTCAAGTTGGAATGATCAAATTTATGACAAAAAAGTCAGTGTTCAAACACAAATCAGCCTCTAAAAGGATTTGTTCTGAGCTTAGACCTGCATCCCCTGTATCCGCTGGTAACAGTCCATAATCGTGCTAAACCGAACTTCATGCCCTCAGTCTTTTTATTGAAGTATTTTTTGGAAGCTCTGTTTGAACATTTCAGCTCCTTTTTTTTATTATCTTTTGGTATTATTGGCTCTTACCAAACATCATGTCCAGTGGGTATTGTAGAATTGTGGAAGTGTTTCTAATGGGCGATGACAACAAAAGCATAATATTGAACAAACAATATATTTATTTTGATTAAAATTCATCTGTCTGCAGAAAGTCACTTACTTTAGAGAAAGTCAAACTCATTGTCAGTAGCGGAAGAGACATTACTTTTAGAATCAGCGGTAAATACAATCTGCAACAAATTAATGGTTGCCAAGCTATTTATTTGTGTCACGTTGTTTGAAAGCGTCACATCTTGGCAAATTACATTTAGCTTCGATATGGATGCCAGCTGAACCCATAGACTGGAGTCGTTAGGATCGGCTAAGACTGACCTGACCTTCTTAGTTTTGTACCCCTGAGAGAGAACACTGAGGACTGAGGCTCCCGTTGTACTGTACATTACTCATAACTGCTTCTTCTTCAGCAAAGTGTATTACATGAAACCTGACTATTAAAATAAATGTAAGGAAATAATACATGTGTTTCCCTCGAATTTGTGAGCAATTTTATAGGAGACAAACAGCAACAGACTTTAACTTCAAGTGAAAGTCATCTTTATTGTTTGACACATTAATATCTGATAACTGATTGAGCAATTCTGTAAATTGTTATGGTTGCAGGGTTTGGATATACTACAAGCATAGATGGGCAACATATTATACACATTCCCAGCTTACATAACAAGCTGACGCAAGTCACAAAAGTAACAAATGAAAGTTATAAACACATCAGGCATAATGTAAGAAAAATAATCTTTTGGAGATCAGTGGTGTATGGGCTGGTTTATGGAGTAAAATGCAAGGTTAGATAGCTAAATTCTGAAGGAAATTGCCAAGGTTACCATATAAAAGGCGATTTTATAAGGCTTGGCCATTAGTCATTTTCATTAATGGATGTAAGACATGGCTGGCTTGTGGACCACCTCTTAGTAATTTTTCCACCAGTTGCCTCTTGACCAACTGAGATCGGAAGAGCGTCGTGT
>CAAKHD010013776.1:212911-226844 GCA_901007705.1 Fistularia tabacaria | reverse complement strand
GACGTGTGCTCTTCCGATCTCCAAGGTTACCATATAAAAGGCGATTTTATAAGGCTTGGCCATTAGTCATTTTCATTAATGGATGTAAGACATGGCTGGCTTGTGGACCACCTCTTAGTAATTTTTCCACCAGTTGCCTCTTGACCAACTGTTTCCTTGTTTAGCCACACTGCAATTACTGCTGCATTGTCTCATTCAACCCTCCTGGCCTTTTGTGTTGTCTCTCTTGTGAACCATATAAGTCTAATGCAGCTGACCAAATCTTTTTGCCTAAATTTGTGTGTAAAAAATCTTTGTGTTGCTTCCATTCATATCCCTGAGGACCTTTTACCCCACCTTCCAGGGGTTCAGACAATTCACTACAGCTGGAAAGCTTTTTTTGTGAGTAGAAGTCAAACGTGAGCTATGGTTACTGGGTTTTCTGCAAACTTGTGTACTTTTCAAAAGAAAAAAATGCTAGTTAGCTTAAGTAATTGCATTTGCCTAATTGTGTGTCATGTTTAGGTGAAATTAACAGCTAGACAATACGATTTATGCTATACAAGCTATCATAACTGAGTTTCCTGAGTAAGAAACTGAGAGAGATGATGACTCAGGCTCTCCTCCCTACTCATCCATCTGTCTATCCCTGCATCTGGTTTGCGTTTGTGTGGAGTTCTCTCTCATCCTGGAGCTCCCGCAACCCAAGTTCCTTAATTACCCCTCCCCACATGTTGCTTGTGCCAGGTCAGGAGTGGAGGTTCCCTGGACATAAGGTAGAAACATGTTGGCCCCCGCTCGCTCAGGAGCTCAGCCTCCATAAGTGACGTTGGATTGAATCCGGTGTTGGCGTAAATCTGGAAGGAATGGGACATGATCTCTGTAGGAGTATGGTCTGATTACTGAGGTGATAAAGTGCTGGCCGGCTTTGGAATGAAATACATAAGGCTTTGGTTTCTATGCAGCTTTGCTTGGACTGACTGGGGATGGGATTAGAGAAGAGGAAAATGTACCACCCTCAACTTGGGCTCAGATCCTCATGTTTGGGGGAAAACTCTGGCTTGATGTATGATGCATCACATTATCTTTGGAAGTTGGCGGGTTTGGCACAAGGCACATGGTGATGATTCTGACGGAGCATACTCTGGGAATGACGCAGAAGCTCATCGATCATTCCCACTTCCAAATGGCTTCGATAGTCCTCTGTACGGAGGAACCCAGACTTAGAAGAAATAAATTGAAGCCCCTTTTTCTAAACAATAGAAAATTGTTTTTGTGTATAGGAAATAAAAAGTAGTTGCAGACCCCAACATTTTTTGTCTTCGGGAATTGGCAAATGTAGACCTGAGTGCCAACGCACCTTCATAACCAACTTACATTATTGCTGGATAAATAACAGAATCTGGATACAGTATCTGAGGTGCGGCCTTCATTGATTTTTATTAAGTGCTGCTCATTTGCTCATTAAGCAAAAATGTTGGCTATCGGGGTATGATTCACAACAAAAGCCAACCAACAGAATTGTGCCACTAACATCAGGATTAGCCATTGGTTGCAATAAGGGCAATAAAGTTACTAATCTTGCAGTCTTTTAAGGCTTTATAAATATTAAGGAGCCAAGCGAATTAAAATAGGGTAGTAAAACTGGTCATGACTCATTACTGTTATGTCTTTATGAGTTTTAGTCCACAGAGAAATATCAGTTTAGGCCAACAAGTGTCACATGATTGAAGCCATACACAGAATTCCACTGTTTGCACACAATGTCAACTAGCGTCATGAAAAGATGCTCCTCCTGGATCCAACTCTTAATATAGCAATACATATTTCAAATTTGAAACAAAGCTGCTACCCTTTTTTATGATCCATACATTCTGTAAAGCTATAGAACTTAAGTTAATATCAAAGACAACTTTAGAGATTATTTGCTACTGCCAACCTTTTTAAGTGTTTTATCCACATTTTACACATTATTTACTATGGTGATGACCAGGCTTGACAGATGAGGTTTGTTAGGAATCTCCATGAACTATGATTTTTGCAGATGACATTGTGATTTGTAGTGAGAACAGGGAGCAGGTGATGGAGAATCTAGAGACGTGTAGTTATGCCCCGGAAAGAAGAGGAATGAAGGTTAGCTGCAGCATGTTGGAGTACATATGTGCAAATGATAGGGACCAAAGTGACATGTGGAGTTTTATAGGGCACAGAGATAAAGAGGGAGGAGGATATGAAATATTTAGGGTCAACAGTCCAGAGCAATTGAGAGTGTGTGCAAGCAGATGGGCACAGTCGTAAATGTCAGGGGTGATTAAAGAGTATCAGTCAGAATGAAAAGAAAGATATAGAAGAAACTGGTTAGACTAGTGATGTACGGTTTAGAGATATAGGCACTGGGAAAAGACAGGAGGAAGAGCCAGAGGTAGCAAATATGACAATGTTGAGGTTCTCTTTTGGAGCAAGGAGGATGGATAGGATCAGGAATGAGTCCATCAGAGGGACAGCGCATGTTAGATGTTTTGGAGATAACGTCAGACTGAGATGGTTTGGTCTTATACATATATATTGGAAGAAGGAGGCTGAGGTTGGAATTGACAGGCAGGAATTCTAGAGGATATTTCTTGGTGTGAGTGAAGAGGATGCAGAAAATTGGGTTAGATGGAGGTGGATCCTCCCCTGAAGAGAGCAGCCCCATGGAAAAGAAAGACGATCAAGATTTAAAATAACTATATCCTCTCAAAGATTCAGACACAGGTCTTTTGTGTAAAAAAAAATATTTTAAATCAGTATTATCATGGGTTAGTGGTAATACATTGTATTTTTTTGACGAATATAGCTTGTCTGTTCTGTTCTGCAATACACAGGGTAGGACTATTCAGTCAATATGTTTTAAGATCCTTGCATAACTGAATTGTTCCATTTGGTTTATCCAAAAAAGTACAATTATCTCTGAATGTGGGATTTGAAAGAGTGAAATATTTCAGGCATCAAATGCCATTTGTTATCATGGATCACTTTTTTGCCCCCTTTTTTTAGATTTACTTTACCGCAAAAACATAGGAATATGAAAAAGTGGTCCGTGAGACTTTAGAATTCTTCTTCTTCAACTGAGTGTCGTTATGTGTTCTCTCTGAATGTATGCCTGTCAAACCCCAACGTTTCATTAAAGAGAATTTTTAAACTCTTAAACTCTTCCTCTTCTTCTTCTTGTTGTTCTTCTTCTTCTTCTCTGTATATCTTCTTAGAATTTATTTCAGGAACACTGCCAAATTTGGAGAACAGAGATGAGTAAGGCTAGAGTTTATGCTGGTATTCTTGGCTATCCAGGCAAAGATGAACAGGCATTGACACGAGGGAACACAAACTCAATAGACCAGAGAGGGGAGGGTAACAAGGCACAATTGAAACACATCAGGGTTGGCATTCCCGGCGGTGGGAGACACATCAGGCAGGAAAGAAAGGATTTGGAATGAGAATGGATCTGGATATTTCTAAATAACACAGGAAAAAATGACTACAAAATATGTAACAAGAGAAACATGGCCTGAGAAATAGAGCACAACTTGACATGCTGATTGCTGTATATAAGTATGTACAGAAGTAAAGTCAAGCCAAAGACCCAAGGATAATACTGTGTATGTTTTGGATAGAATGTAACGATGAACATGCTAATTTGAATTCATTACCAAGAAGGAAAAAAAAAAAGAGCTACACTTCTTTTGCCCGGGAGTCAGAGATGATCTCATATCTTATCACATGAGAGGCAGATGAAACGAGTTAAAATAAAAAATGAAGAAATTATTTGAGGTGAGGCTTAAACTACAGCTGACAAAATTCAAGGTCTATCTTTATCAGAAAACGACTTTGAGTGAAGTTGTTTTTCCAAAGAAGAGTGTTTCTTCTTGGTGTGTGGAAAAAAAAAATGCGATCAAATCTTAACAAGTGTTGAATGCTCATGTTTTTCATCTAGAACAGTGGTTCTTAACCTTGTCGGAGGTTCTGAACCCCACCAGTTTCATATGCACATTCACTGAACCCTTCTTAATAGGAAACATAAAATATGATTTTTTTCAAATTCAAAACATAGGTGCATGCAGTGGGCTCCAAAAAAGCAAGTTTTTCATTTATGGGGTTAAAACAAAACCATTTCCTTTAAAAAACAGAACTCTGAACAAAAAGAAAAAACGCTGATAAGAAAATTAATTGCATTCTTTTCAACCCATTAGATATTTGTAGTTTATTTTTTCATGCGCTACTCAGAGATAAATTAAGTTTTTTTTTGTTTGATTTATATGGTACTGGGGTTCAATAATGCAGGTTTCTAAATAATACCTGATATTATGCAAAATTAGTAAAAATCTTTCGATTATTGTTAAGTTTGAACTAGTTTTTGTTTATTTCCCTCCAAAGCTCTTTTTTTTAATAAATTGTTGACATTAATTTTGCTTATATGACAAGAAATAGTGATGCCTTTGAATCACAGGCATCACTTCTTTTCGTCTTTTGTTCGTCTTGACCTCCGCCGAACCCCTGAGACTGACTCACCGAACCCATGGGGTTTGATCGAACCCAGGTTAAGAACCACTGATCTAGAACCATACATGGAATGTTTGGAAAACACCAATTGAATGCTATCAACACACATTTTCTGTTTTCATAAATTACAATGTTGCATTAACAAATATATCTGTCCAATAAAAAAACAAAGACCACCTAAATATATTGGCAGTTTTATATCTTTGTATCACAAGCAGCTTTATAACATTTCTATAAGATGCAATGAATAACTGCAAAATGGTATGCGTTAAAAGACAGAAATATACTAACAAAGGTACTTTAACTTTATAGTGTAAAAGGCTGTGGGATATTAACAGCACCAGATACACAGTTGTACTTGATACTCCAAATTTTCTCCATTTTCAGAATAAAATATCAAAAACACATGATTTGGTTCTGCTCAGGCAGAGACCAACAGCATTAATCCCTCACTGAACCCATCGTGGCAAAACATGATTACTCCTTCGAAGCAAGCTGGAGTTAAAGTACAAACTTTACCAGAAGTTATGTAACATGTCTGCATTTTTATTTTTTTTCTGACTCCCATGCAGTGTCATTTACTGTAATATGCTGGCAACATATTGGCTTTTTTCCCCCACAGAAACCCTTTATCCAAAACCTTTAAAGCCATATTTATTCTTGATTAGCATCACATCACAAAACATGAATCATATCAAAGTTATTTTCTGCTGTTATAACACTGTAATTGACCACTTATTTTGTCTCTGCCATAGTGAGCATTACAGAGGTAGGGTTTGGTTGTACAGAGCTGCTGTATGTAAAAGCTTCATGTCTTTTAAAGGAGATTTAGAAACAAGTACTTGCTCAAACGTTTCGGTGCATTAGCATATTGCATTTGGCCAGGTGAGAAGGATGCTTTTTGATCTCGTGTCCACACAAAAATAAACACATCAAGTGGCAAATGAAAATATCGGTTCCCGTGCTCTGCCAAGCGAACTGCGGTCGGGTTCATTGCGATAGTAACCTGAACCAACAATGGGGAAGAAACCTCAAAATAACACAATTTTATGGGCATGAGAAGACGGATGTTGACATCTGATAGCCAGCTGTTACTCAAGCTTGGCAAGTTGATCATAACAAAAAGAGCTGAATGAAAACCGCCGTCTGTGCAGATGCTCTTATTCATATTCATGAACTGTTTGACGGGAGGCTTATAAACAAACTAGCAGTGATGCCTTTCTTGCTGCATCCTATATGAAAACAAAAACTGGTGGCAGCTATGTACTGTTTTAATATGTGATCTCTTTGAAAAGAAATGTTCTTTCTGGAAACGGGGTCCAAATAAATCCCATGTGATGCACCCCCAGTTTAGACTTTTATTCAAAGCCTTTTGCCGCATGGGAAAATCTATTGTGGTGATGATCTCAGCTTGACATGATGTGTGAGATATAATGTGTTAACGCATGTGTTATTAGGCTGGGCGGGGTTGTCTACTCACTGCCAAGACGTGTGTGTGGGTAGGGGGTGCTTTGCTGGGTTACTGACATCTTCATTGTGAGAGTGACAAGCGTCCTGTCAGTACACACACACACACACACACACACACACACACACACACACACACAAACACACACACACACACACACACACAGGGGGTCTGACAACGTGTCACCCAATGCAGGGGGGAAAAAATACGAACATGTCCTCAGTCTCCAACCCAAACTGAGAATTGAGTTGTCAAATAAAGTGTAAATTAGTCGACATTAACAAGTTTGTCCAATCGGGTCTCTCCCTCCTGACATCATATCCCCTTGTTGTCACTCTTTCAGGGAGTCAGGGTTACCTTGGTAACAGGCGCATAAGCAGGATTGGGTAATGGTTTTCTAGGCCCCCTGAAGTTTGACAAGCCTCTGTGTTTTTTTGCTAAACAAACATCTTGATTAGTATGCAGAGGGAAAGGGACAGGGGGGAAGTGATCTGGCATGAGGTAACACATCAGTGAACAGCTTAAACTTCACATTTTTCGCTTTCAAAGTTTTAATCAACCGGGTATGACAGTACTCCTGAGTATAAGTATGCAGGGATATGTGCAGACACCCTTCCCAGCCCGCTCCTCAGATGAGCCAAAGTTTACTCTTCCCATGGTGCTTTGTGCCCGGGCTATATCCCAGCCGCGTTGCTTCTCTCTGAACTCCCACAACTTCATCAAAGAGGAATGAGTGGAGCAAGGAGGGGCAGGAAAAAACAAAAAAAAAAAGAGAAAGAAAGAAGGAGAGAACTGGCTGTGTTTTCCTAATCATATCCCCATGGGGTTTGAGCAGTGGAGGTGAGGGCGAAGTAAACAATTTTGTTTAGCGTGTTTCTGTGTTGTTCTTTCGTATCATGCCTTCTTTTGTTTCAAGCTTTCTTTTTTCTTCTTTCTTTCAATTTTTTTTTTTTTTCCGGAGGAATAGAGGGGTGATTAATGCAGATTCCCTCCCTATTACTTTCCCCTCTCTTCTGTTTTTGGAAGATTGCCCCTGGTAATTAATTCACAGCAGAATTAATTAGACTGAGAGTGGAGGGCAGGGGTGCTGGGGGGAGTGGGGATGGCATCTCGAGAGGGAGGTGTGTGTGCAGAGATATTTAGAGAGCAAAAGAGAGGGACAATGTAGAAGAACGCACACAAGGTCAATGAGAGCGGTTGGAAATAGGTCATATATATGTATGTATGTATTATTTTTCATAAGATTTTGCATTTCTCCCTCTTTGTGTGCGGGGCTGCCATAGAGGACCCTCCCACCACACTCCCCCAATATCATAACTATTTCCAACAAGGCTGAGAGAGACTCCAAATTAGGTTTTCCCTGAGCCTGATGGCACTTTACTGAGTCTCACTGCAGAACGAAAGTGGGTTGATGCAGCAGAGATAAGAGATGGGAGATATTTTGATAGATGGATTGAGCGGGTGACTAATGGAAAATGATGTATAGACATATGGATGATGAGTGAAAGATGAGAGGAGCGGATGATGGGAATTAGACAGAAAAGGGCGAACGTTAGAAGAGAGGGGTGAGGCGAACGTGCCGCCTTGTCTTCGTTGTGCTTAAATTTAATTGGTTTCTTCATCTAATGCGTCATACAGATGTTTCTCCAAGAGCAAAGTGAAAAGAAGTCTTGACGTCCAAGTGTTATTCGTCTACCAGCACGAAGACAGACGTGTTCCTCAAGAATTATCCCCTTCTAAACTAAATCAAGCAGTTTTCCATTCTGATTATGCATTTAATGCCAGTTCATTTGACTGTGGATGACTTGATCGAGGCCGTAACGAATCTCTGTAGCTGGCACCACATGTCTCTTAGCTAACTGGCTAACTCTATTAAGGATTCTCAACTTGCTTATTCTTTCTCAGGTATATTCTTTGTACCATTTTCATCGTTTTCCTGCTTCCCACCTTTCTTTCTGCCGTCTTCCACATTGGCCACGGTTTCACCTCTGGCTTTAATTCCCGGCCTCTGCTCTCACGTCCACAGAACTCCTTTTTTCTTTTTTCTTTCCACCTCCACACACTCTCTGTTCTACCCCATCCTTTTTAGACCAGTTAATTCTTCGAGGTCCGAGGAAGATAGAATATTTGCTCAACTCTGTCCTCGAGAGGAATGTTGATACGGCTTCTTTTCAAGTTGGCGTTTCACTGTAAAAAGAAATAGCGGGGGAAGCGTGACATTCACTGGATTCTATCAATATAAAGAGATTATCTTTCGTTCTCAAATAAGGTACACCGTGTTTCTCAAAATGCAACCTACGATCAAGAACTATTTCTGATGAAGGTGGCAGCTGCACATGAAATCACTGAGATCACTGCATATATTTGAGTCAGCAGACCGCGTACTTTCTGCCACTAAATATGAGAAAAACTTCAAAAACAGCAGGTAGCAGGACTGTGCAGAGGCTATTTAGTGAGCAAAGCTGGAAGACATCTGCCCACTGCATTATTATATAATCATTTATACACACTTCACTGGCTTTTGCAGTATTGCTGTATCCAATAGAGATAACATTTGATAAATATTATGCAGTTTCACCGGTCTCTTCGCGGATGATTGGATGAAATGACATAAAAAAATGAAAGGAATGTTTTGCATCAACCCTCTGGTTTAATTGTCCATGCTGAGATTTCTAGAGCAAACTTGCATGCTTGGGCCGTCAACACTCACCTCATCCAATGACCCACCGTTAAGACGTCAGAAGAGACATTAAAAAACAAATAAAATGTTGCGACAAGATCACCAGTTTGGAAGCCCTGCTAAGAAAGTTTTAAAGTCAAAGAAATATTCTCAGAACTCAGAACTCTCTGAGGATATGATCATACCTAAGAAGGTTTGGTTATGTTGAAAAAGTAGGCTGGAGTATAAAGTGGGGAATATTTGCCCTGGGTTTTTTATTGTGATTTTTTTTTTTGATGCATAGGGGAAAACTGGGTTAGTGTTAAATTCTGCTTACAACTTCTAAAAATGGAGTCCTGATTTTGGGTGCAGCTGCTGAGAAATTTACACTACCTTTTCTTCATGATAACCTCCAGATGTGCTTAATTTTGCACTGTGAAACTCACAGCGGGCCTGGTCTCCGTCAGTAGTTTTCAATTGGCCATCCAGACTCATTTTACTATTCGGGACATGATAAAAGGGAGCGATGCATTCGGGTCAAGAGATGTAAATCACCTCTCACAGATGCTTTTCTCCTCTAATCCTGATTAACCACTATATTCCTATCCCACTTGTTTTTCTTTCTCTTGTTGAACAGGAAGAGTAGCTGTGATTTTGATCGCAATCCACAAGAGGCCAAGTACAAGAGAAAACGTATCCCTGTGGTATGCTGTACCTTGACTTATTAAAAGGGGGGTAGAAATTCAACTTCCAGCCAGCCAACTCTTCCCTCACCTCTTCCCATTTCGGTCTCCACAGCCCGAAGCCCTGAGAAACCATCTTAATGGAACTACAACCTGTCCTCCACTAGGTGAACACAGTCTGGTAAGGTCTGATGGCCTGTTCTGCTTCCTTTGGTTCACATTGGGTTTCAAGAAACGTTTGCTAGAGCGATTATGGCCCGATGATGGGGATTTGTCCCTTTTTCGGCACATTGATGTTTCCTTATTCTGGAGTGAGGAAATATTTGGAAATCATTTGGAAGGCATTGTCTTCATTTTTTTCTACCGTCTGCGTTCGATCACTTCATTGGGGTCTGCAAACCCCACCCCCCGTGTATCCCACCTCTTAAGTTTGACTTGTGTTCACAATGTTGCTGTGTAAACACGCCGCTAATCAGTATCCACATGTTTGTGTGGCGTGTGTGTGTGCGCCCAGATAGTGTAGGTGTAAAAGTGATAAGGCAAGGTGAATTATTCCCTCTAGCAAATAGACCAGAGCAGAGGACGGGCCAACTGCCATGGGAATCTGGATAATCCATTTTGCTCACTTTATTAACATCACTATGAAAGAACAGAGCGGGAGAGAGATGGAAGGAGGTAAGAGGTTAGAGGAGTGACATAGGCTGAAGGTTTTTTTGAGCATGGAGCTGATTACAGGTCATTCAACCTCTCTTTAGCTTGAATTATATTTAGTATTGTTTCACTACAGGAATTTTTACTTGAACACAACACCACCTATTGGCAGTGAACATCCCACTAAATAAAAAAATAATAATTTGCTCAAATCTGGCTTTACTGCCACCTTTGACTTGCAGTCAAAGCTCCAGCAGAAAAAAAGAGGTCTTTGCTGCTGTGCTGAGACCAGCGGTAATCTAGCCGCCAGAATGAAAGCTTCACCTCGTTGCCCCACCAGCCCCCAAAGGATATCGTTTTCTTTTGCTGGCGGATAGACAGCAGCTGCAATAGGGCGCAGTATCTGTCTGCGAATGCAAGACCTGACTTAAAAATCCCCGCCCGCTTTCCTGGGGACCATCAGCAACACCACACTACAGGAAAAAAAAAAATCTTAAATGACAGATATTTAAGATTGAAATGAACATGTGCATCACTTTGAAACTTCACTCAAAAGTAGAAAATCTTTAGAACGCTGATGTTTTTATTGGACCCAACGCTCGACTATCACAACAGCAAATAGCTCCAGTTTTTGGGAAGCGTAATTGAGAACAGGTTGCTGAAAACTTTGGCTACATTTTATTGCATATTGTTCACGATAGTGTTAGGGCGGGGTCCGGCAATGACAGCTCACAGAAAATCCTTTTGCTTTGATTCATTTTGAAAGAGCAGAGTGGCTGAGAGAATTCAGCCCTACCAATGGCATAACTTGATCATAAGGAAAGTTGGTCAGTCAGTCTCCGCCAGTGAATCAACATTTCAGCTTTTTAAATGTCTTTTTTTTTTTTTTATGGGACCGGGCAGCTTTAAGTTTCAAGTTTCATAAATTGTCAGTTCAAGGAAAGTGACTTTACATTTATCGATGGGCCTGGGTCAAATCATTGTATTCAAAATAAATGATTAAACAAGATAAGATAAGATAACATAAGATGATGAATAGAGAAAAGTGTATAGAACAGAAGATGTACGGAAGATGTCTGTCTCTATTGGCCCTATTTTTTTTTTGTAAATTTCTTCAAAGCAATGATGTGTGGCTGCATACACAGTGCAGCCAATTCATACTTAGGGATTTTAAATGCTGCCCTATATCAAAGACATTGTCATTTTTAGCAAAGGGATATATGGATGGTGAATACAAAGAGTTTTATTTCTGTCCGGACGTGGCGAGTTCAATCCATTAAATCATAGTTTTTTTGGTTAATGGATTTACAGATTCAGCCAGTTTTATGTTCTTGTGATATAATAGCCTCGTATGGAAAATATGGACACTGTGTTTCATTTTCAAATGTCATATGGGATCCTTTGGTAATGCTCATGGTGAGGTTGGCCATATCTGCTGAGGGACCATTAGCCGAAGACTGTGGTTAAATGTACCAGTAGCATTAGGGTGAAATAGCATTTTAGAAAAATCCACACGTACTGTTTTTCTTTTCTTTCTCTTTTTTTATTGCACAAATGTATCTGCTTCTTCGTCAATTGTATCAAACTCTGTCATTTATCTGTGCTCCGGGGAAGTGAGGAGAACTTACAGTGATGCAGGGATGAAAGGAGGAAATAAACGTGGGTTGTGCAAAAGAGTTAGGTGTGTCACACAAACAGCGCACTCATTACGGAAAAAGTAAGCAGCTCTATTCTGATGCCTCTCCCATCACAGGTTGCTTTTTTGTGCCATGGGTGTTTCATGGCAGTGTCCATCGCAATGGCTTTTATTAGCATAGTGACTGGGGAGGGTACACTCCAGTAGAAAACACATGCACATTATGCTCAAAAGTCTGTGTCATTGCTGCTTTCAAATGCAGACACGTACACAAACATTTTATATTCCTACCAAAAAACATACTAAAACCCCCAAGGCACACCTACACACACCCTCACACACCTCCGGCCAGACTGTTGGATAAGCCTCATTTAGCCTGGTGGGTAACTGTCTCTGTGAAACAAATGGCTTGTGTTCTAGTCACAAGTGCACCCAAAGCAACGCCATTACAAGTTCTGCAACCTTTACCAGAGACACACACACACACACACACACACACACACACACACACACACACACACACACACACACACACACACACACACACACACACAGCGTCAAACCACGCACCATTCAACACTAACCAGATACCCCGTTTCGAGCACCATATATCACCAGCATATCCATGCCATGCTTCGTATGAAGGGCCACCTTAGGCCATGCAATCCAAGTAGCAAGTGTGTCGCTTTGGGCTGCTGGAGGCGTCAAACCTCCCCTCCTTTTGGGTGGAACTCCCCTGCTTAAGATGCACCATCATGTCCCTAGCTACCGCCACCACTTTCTCATTCTGTCCACAGCTACCGGCAGCGGGAAATTATGACAAATGGCCTGGTTTTTCTGTGGCTGATTTTTCTTCCTATTTCTCAGTTTGTTCTTCACGCAGAGAAAAAAAGAAAAACAAAAAAACAAAAAAAGCCTTAAAAGATGAAAACTTTCCATTTTTGGTGATGACTCAATGCAGCGCAGTGTTTTGTGGTTTGACCTTTTATGAGGTGTGTGCATGTGTATAAATGTGTACAGTATGGGTGTTTCCAGCTGATGTGTGTGTAAGTGAGTATGCCTGTGCGTGAATAGCCTCAATACTTGAATGCACATGGGTGCGTGCGGAGGATCAACGGAAGCAGGATAAGAGAAAGAAGGAACACAGCAGCAATAGGAATGTTTTGGTCTCCAGGTTACTGTGACTGGAGTAGCTTTTTTCATGTTGTTTAAAAAAAAAAAAAAAAAAAAAAGAAGTTCAAGAGGCTGAAGGGGAAAGTGATGAACTACATTACAAACACGCCCTGGAAGGTGACACAGTGGCTCGGTGGTTATATGATCATAGACCCAGTATGCAGAAATAAAACTTCAACAGTAGTAATTAGAAAATCGTTGAACTGCAAAAATAAATTAATCAAAAAAAAAGAAAAATATCAGAAATAGCATCCCATCACAAGTTTGACACATCATGCGTCTATGCCATGTGTGTGTCTCATTTGTCTTCAGAAGCCTTGTTAAAAGTTTGAAGGGTCCACACATCCAGCTCATGGTGTCACTCTTAATAATGTATAATAGTTTGAATAATAAAAAAAAACAACATCTATATTCATACACACACACACACACACACACATATATATATAAATGAAAGCCGATTCTGACTTTAAGCCAACTGGATCACAAATAAATGTTTGGGATTTTGAAAGCATCTGAAATGGGCACAAATTGTGCAGAGCATCGTCACTCTCGCACAACTCCTTATATTTACACAATTAAGTTCACAGTTAACAGGTCGTTAATGGGATCGAAGATTTAACCAAAGTTCTTATCACCTGTGTGGAAAAAAAAATAGGGGTTGGTATTGATCACTACTGAGTGGACTTACAAATATTGACCCTTTGCAGATTCCCACAAGATCCCTGTGATTAAAGGCAGCATGCTCCTGCTTTTCAGTGGGAAAGTGCATGTATTTGCAAAAGCCAAGAGTCACAATGACAACAGTGAGTGTATGTAAACAGAAGAGAGACCTTGGGTTTCACACCTCTGCATATTTTGGCAAAGAGACTTCCTTAATGATGTCACGTGTCGGAGGAGAGCTCAAGAGCAGCTGTGCTGGCTAAGGTGACAAAGTTCCACGGTTACTTTGTACCGCTGGTCTTTGTTATTTTAACCAAGGTGGTTTTTGTTGTTAAATATTGCAACACATTCCAAGCTATTGCAAAAATTTTTTTTTTTTTTTTTTTTTTTTTTTTTTTTTTTTTTTATTTTTTTTTATTTTTTAAGGAATGCGGACGTTTTAAAAATTTTTGGCGGCTCTTTATTTTTGAAACGATTTTTTTTTA
>CAAKHD010013776.1:202148-212891 GCA_901007705.1 Fistularia tabacaria | reverse complement strand
GCTCAAGGGCAGGTGTGCTTGCTAAGGTGAAAAGTTCCCCGGTTTTTTTGTACCGGTGGTTTTTGTTTTTTTAACCAAGGTGGTTTTTTTTTAAATATTGCAACACATTCCAAGCTATTGCAAAAATTTTTTTTTTTTTTTTTTTTTTTTTTGTTTCTTCTTATGTAATGTTTCTTACTTTTCAAGGAATGCGGACTGTCTAAAAATATCTGGCAGCTCTTTATTTTTGAAACGATGTTGTTATACAACTGGAGACTCTCAATAATTATATATCAATGCAATAAGCATATACACAATTATATTCAGTAAGTTCTGATTGTTGTCTTTTGCACTTTTGATTATTTTTCCAAGTTGTATGCACAACAGAAGACAGACAATTTCCAGGGAGTGTTTTTACTGTATATTTCATTATATGTTTGTTTTTTTTTTTTTTTAAAACTACTGCTTCTATAGAAACATACATTGAAAATGTGGAGAGGTATGAGCTGTAGGAAGTCATACTCTGGAGGTGATTGGTGTGACAGTAGAGAACGCAGTTGAGTTCCATTATGTGATAATTAACAGGAAGTTAAAAGTTAATTTCCATTCCCCTAAACAAGGCTTTATTAAAAATTTCGTATTGATGAGTAAACCGTACCGTCCACATCTGTGTTTTTCTCATTCCACAGTCCTTCCTGCATAGCAGTCAAACCCAGTAGGTTCCAGGGCTGAGGTTTTACTCTCTCTTTATTGTCTCTCCTTCCCATCGGTCATTCATGTCTCCTCTTTGTGGCTATACCATAACTCTGCACAACTGGGCCTGATGACGTTTCTGGTGAGCAACACATGTGCAGGATTATCGGATACTTGTCAGAAAGGAGATTATATTTCTTCCTCTAATCTTCCATTTTTCATTGTGTAATGATCTGCTCCTTCCGGGTTGAGGCATCGGTGTCTGTTTACTTGAGCCCTCTCTGAAGTGAACCTGGCACTAAATCTATAATTCCTGTTCAGTTTTTCATACTTCCTGCATATACTTTTTAAGAAGAACTAAGCCATATACTTGAACTTTGGCTACATACTGATTGCAACAGTTTTTTTTTAATTTTTATTCAATTTTAAATTGTCTATTCAGTTATTAACTATGAAACTATTTTTGAATGTATTAACCAGAAAAAAATATAGAATGCTTAATCAGGATCAGAAGCAGAATACTTACTTGATTCCCAAGGGGGAAATTGCTATTTGTTGCAGATGTTACATGATACATATGAGAAATATAAACATGTATGTGCAAAGAACAAATATAAAACTCAATATGAAAATGAAGATAAAGGTATGTAAAGTATATACAAGGTATATACAGTATATTTACAAGTATATATACCGGGGGCGGCATGGTGGCACAGTGGTTAGCGCTTTGACCTTCAGCAGGTTGATTGGTGACCGTCTAAGTATCTGGTCAATTTTGACATTCCCCAAAGCTTACTCCAGAATCCTCAGAACAGACGCTAACTTTCTGACTGTCTGGTAGAGCAACCATTCTTTATAATTACATTTTTATCATTTATTTATGGTTGAATTTATTTGTCATCTTATAGTAATTACATGGTATTATTGTCTCCCAAGAAAGAAAGTGAATACCCACAGTATATGACAGCATGCAGGCTGTGGGTGCATATATGGTGAAGATTGACAGGCATTGATTTCAATTAGGTCTGCGGTAAGGATATGGAATTAGTTGTTCAGGTTTTTTTTTGGTATAAGTTTGTAGGGAACTAGCTGTGCATCCTGTTCTACTGTAAATCTAGAATGACACCGGCTCCCCTCCAATCACAGAGTCAGTTATCCTGCCCCATAGTGCGTCATGTCACCACAGTGTTTGTTTGTACTCACCATACATAAGCACTGCACTGTACGGAAACCTTGCATGAAATAAGAAACAAACTGTTTTTCTTTTTGTGTGTGTGTGTGTGTTTACCATGTCATTAAAAGGGGACTCACACCTGCCAAATGAACTGAGCTCAAAAAGTCAGGAAGTTCTCTGTAACAGTTCTTGCATCAGCTGCACCATATCTTTGCTCCTGAAACCTGACCTGAGGATACATAGTTAGTAACAAGAGAGAAGCATAAACAACATTATTAGATAGAAGACCATGCCCTGTCCTCCTCAAACAGCCTTTAGTAATTTCCGAAGTCCCTCTCTCCCCTTCATGCCTGTTCTTTTTGTTGTGCTGGGCCAGATGAAATCATTGATACAGTCTGACCAAGTAAAGCCCTGGTCAACAGGAACAATATTGCAACACTAACAATGCTTGTTAGGACACCAGATTTATTCTATTCCTACCTCCCTCTCTAACCTCATCTATCTTCATGTATCTATTGTGATTTCCAGCTCTTGCCTCCTCTGGTTTTGTCTCCAAACCCCAATGTTTTAGTTATAACTCCAGCTAACCGCAAACATTTGGCCAATGGCTTTTTTTTATATTCTGTTAAATAATCAAATATATCTACAATAAGGATCTTGGCATCTGGGGTTGAGAAAGTGAAATCCACTATATTTATTCCATCATAAGATTGGCGACGCATTGGGGCTTTAAATGTTGTGAAACCAGGCTATTATGCAAATATTAAATGGGAATAAATATGTCTGCCTCTTCATTTCTCAATATCTGCCCAGACCAAAGGGTTCTTGTTGAGTCATGGCATGTTTTGTCACTTATGTTAAAAAAAGTGGATTTTTTTTTTCTTATTTTCATTGTCAGAGAGTTCATTTATGGGGGTCACAAAAAGGACACAAACGTGTATGAAAATTCGTCAAGCAATATCATGTTCCAGAAAGTCAGACAACATGAACTAGATGCTTATTTCCGAAGCAGGAAAGAGAAAAGCAAAGAGATAGCATATCCCCAAGGGACTGGTCCGGGTTCACTGGGTAATGTTTGGGGCTAAAAATTCACCTGGGACCCTCCTGCGTGTGTTTTTGCATGTGTTTGGGTGAGTCGTCATGTTTTTGAGTGGTTCTGTTGGTGTTTGGCAAGAGAAGCTCTAATATACTGCTTGACCCTGCGAGGGTGACCTTTAACCTTGGGGTCACCGAGAGGTAAGCCAGCTGTGGGCAAGAGTGACGGGAGCTGTCTTTTGGGGATGAAATATTGAGGTAAACATAAGTTTATTATTGACATTTTTAGCTTATTTATTGGCATTAGTTTTCATTAATCAGAAGTTATAGGCTATTGTTGTAACGAGCTCAGTCATATCAAACCATTTTTTAAAAGCAGGAAGAACACCGAAGGAGCAAAATGATGGTCTAAGGTCAACAAAAGTGTTTCAGCAAGCATTTTAGAAAATAAACAAATGAACAAATGAACAAATAGATAAAGGAATTTATTGATAAACTCCTGCTTAATCAGCCATAAAAAGGCAACATTTCTCCTGTGAAAAGGGTCACCTGATTCTAAAACATGCCTGGGTGCATGCTATTTGTCCTTTTTTAAATAATTTTCTATCCCCCTGGGTGGTAAAATAATCATAAATGATGTAATTAGTAAATGTTTGCTGCATTGTGCTGCAAAGGTAATTAGACAGCCTCTGCTGGTAGGTTAATGGTCTGCTGACCGTTGTGGCTTACTTGGTGTGTGGCTGTGAGTGGCCTCTCAGCCAAGCGCTCAATAGACAGTAGGATAATCTTTAATTTGCAACGTCTTTCTGTTCAAGTTTCTCTTTGCCCACAAATCACTGCATGAATTTATTCCAAAATAGAATGCATGATTCCTTAATCCAGTACCTTGCATGGGTCAGGTCAACTGACTAAAGGTTTCCGGCTGTATCCAGGTTTAATGCCTAACGTGAGTAAGATGCCGTTATTCATTATGCTGCCCAGCTGAAGATATAAAATGCCAGAAGATTTGCAACAGTAAATGGTGCTGAGGAGCTTTAAAGCCATAGTTAAGCCCCTCTATTTATTTATTTTTTAGATAATGTATATTGCGTTTTTTTCTCTCTGTTGATTGCTTTTGTTATTTATCACAATTGGTAGATTATGATTATATTATTTATGTATTTTTTTGTGGCTGTATATATACACACACACACAAAAAAAACAACATATATATATATATATATATATATATATATATATATATATATATATATATTCTTTTCCTTTCGACTTTCCCCATTAGGGGTCGCCACAGCGAATCAACCCTCTCCATCTAGACCGCCTGCCTGCCTGGCATACCCCATTGCAGCATCCGTCTACCAATATAGTCCCTATCCCTCCTCTGTACATGACCGAACCATCTCAGTCTGGCTTCTCTCTCTATATATATGTATATGTATATACACTATTTGGCCAATAGTATTCACTCATCTGCCTTGACTCACATATGAACTTAAGTGACATCCCATTCCTTATCCATAGGGTTCAATATGACGCTTGTCCACCTTTGCAGCTATAACAGCTTCAACTCTTCTGGGAAGGCTGTCCACAAGGTTCAGAAGTGTGTTTATGGGAATTTTTTACCATTCTTCCAGAAGCGCATTTGTGAGGTCGCACACTGATGTTGGAGGAGAAGGCCTGGCTCTCACGCTCCACTCTAATTCATCTCAAAGGTGTTCTCCCGGGCTGAGGTCAGGACTCTGTGTAGGTCAGTTAAGTTCATGCACACCAGACTCTGTCATCCATGTCTTTACTTCTCCTGTGGTGCATGGCGAGGAATAATCGATAATGAAGCCTTGGAGTCTTGAATGAGAGATTACGTTTATTATCGAGCACTACCATACTACTATACGATACCCCGAACACTTCCGGGGTGCATATAAATAAGGCTCCGCCCCCCAGCCCCTAAACCTGTGGGGTGAGAGGCTACGCCCCTCAGTGTCCACCACACAGCGCCCCCCCCACCTCCCACTCCCCACCCCGAACACCCAGAAGGGACCCTGAAACCTAACTAGTGCCTCACGGGAGGACTGATCAGCCTGCCATAACGGTTGCGGTGTTCCTTGGTCGGAACAGCCGGGGGCCCCGGACCCTGGACCAGTGGAGGTGCTGCTGGGGTTCTGGACAGAGGGCAACCTGGCGCTGAACCTGGGCCGAAACAGAATTTCACCGGCCACCTTGTACACTGGCTTAAGCCAATCGGCCGACGCTCGCTTTCTACACCTGCCCATGTCCAGCACGAAACTCTTAGCCCCCGCCCCGGAAAAACAGAATGGCCCCGGTAAACAGTCCACCCAGTTGCCGTCTGACAGTGCCACTTGCAGTGCTGCCTTGAGGGAATGGTGGAACCATTCACACAAGCTGTTGGCCCAAGGGTGTACCCCCAACCGTAGCTCCCAATGACCCAGCCAGCACCGACCAAAGTGGCGACACAAACTGCGGACCACTGTCGGAAGTGATGTAGAATGGAGTGCTGAAATGGAAGACCCAGGCAGAGAGACACACCCTAGACACGTCTGAGGTCGCCGTGGAGGATAACGGAACGACCTCCGGCTACCAAACTACCATGGTGAGCATGTGCGTAAAATCCTGCGAAGGTGGCAGAGGGCCTACCAGGTCAACAAGCATGTGGTCGAAACGCCTAGTCGGAATCGGAAACGGCTCAAGGGCAACCCAACATGCCGATGAACCTTAGCATGCTGGCACGCCACACACGCGGCCGGCCATTCCCTGATGTCCTTACGCATACCAGGTCAGACAAACTGAACCCCCACCAATTTCACAGACGCTCAGACGATGGGATGCGAGAGGGAATGCACCGAGTTGAAAACTCGCCAACGCCAAGCCACCGGAACCACTGTATGGGGCCAGCCAATAGAGACGTCACACAGGAGGGCAGGGCAGCGTTCCTGCACCACTACCTCCTCCAGCTTGAGGCCTATGTGCGCCGACTTCAGGGCAAGAACGTCTGGGTCATGCACGGGGCACAGGACAGGCGATCCGCAACGGGGTTGGCCTTCCCTGACACAAGCCAAATATCCGTTGTAAATTCAGAAATGGCCACAAGGTATCGCTGCTGGTGGGTGGACCACGGCTCAGCCACTTTAGACATGACGAACTTTGACGGCTTGTGATCCACATTCGCCATGAACGAGTGGCCTTCCAGCAGAAAACAGAAATGACGCGTCACCATTACCAACAAATCCCTGTTGAACACACTATACTTTCACTCGTCACCCTGCAGTTTGCGGCTAAAGAATGCAAGGTGTCGCCAGGTGTTCGTCACCCGCTGTTGAACCACGGCCCCCACAGCGACATCAGATGCATTGGTCGTCAATGCTATGGGTGCCTCTAGTGCTGGAGGGGCCAGAAGGGCTGCGTCAGCCCGGGCACTCTCTGCCCCGTCAAAAGCCTGAACCCGCTCCGAGTCCAGTCGACCGTGTCGCTCCCCCACCTGAATGGAAGAGCCCCATAAAGCATCTGAAGGAGGTGGGCAGCGTGAGGGAGGAAATGGTTGTAGAAGTTCACCATGCCCAAGATCTCCTCCAATCCCTGACTGAGGCCGGGCGGGGAAAACTAATCACTGCTCGCACATTCGCGGGCAACGGAACTGCGCCGTGCAGTGAAAAGCGATGGCCCAGGAAATCAATCACTGATCGCCCAAACTGACATTTTGCTGGGTTGACTATAAGGCTGTGGTTGTCCAGATGTCGGAAAAACTGTGTCAGGTGCTCAGGTGCTCGTCAGCCGATGGGCTGGCCATCACTATATCGTCCAGATATACAAACACAAAGGTGAGGTCACGCATCACCTAGTCCACAAGCCTCTCAAAAAGTCTGTGCAGCACCCTTCAAGATGAAAGGCATGCACAGGAATTCAAAAAGCCTGAACGGGGTAACCACCGTGTTCTTGGGTATGTCCTCCGTGCACACAGTCATCTGATGATAATCATGCACCAGATCCACCTTGGAAAACTTTGATATACATCCCCGATGACAGAAAGTTAATGTGGGCTCACGGCCCAACCCTCTCTGTCTTGCACGGACAGGGGGCGAATAGACACGGCATCAATTAAGCGGTGTGAGCATGCCCGTTGGCGCACAGAAAATCTGCGCCGATGATTGGGACTGTGAGTGCGGATGGCCGAGCGTGTTGCGGTGATGTGGCCGAGGTGGAAATTGGTGTCCAGCCAATTTGCTTGGCACCGGTATTTGACAATGGCGTCGCGCAGGTACTTACGTGGGTTGGCTGGGTTCTGGGGGCCGAGCAAGCAGCGGACTAACTTCAGATATCCCCAAGGCTGCATCACGTCAGAGTCACCATTGTGGTGCTCGCCGGGGAATAATCAATGATGAAGCCTTGGAGTCTTGAATGGGAGATTATCTTTATTCTTGAGCACCACCATACCACAATACAGCAACCTGTGTACTTCCGGGGCGCATATATATATATATAAGCCTCCGGTCTAAGCCACGCCCCCATCCCCTCGTCCTGTGGGGTGAGAGGCCACGCCCCTCAGTGTCCACCACAATCCTTTAGTTTATTAGCATGCAACCACAGGTATACTCCGAATCCAAAGTATTGCAACTTGGTTATTTTATCTTCTTTCATGTCCCACTTTGGGTTTCAAGTAAATTTTTTGATAATGTGCTCACAAACACTTGCAAACACTTTTTTTATGCGGAAAGTTAATGCTAAAAAAGTGCATGTGCCAAAATTAAGGTCCTGGGGCCAAATCCGGCTTGGCATTCCTTTTCATGGAACCCATAAGAGCCTGGAAAGAATATCTTTTTCACAAAACAGATTAACACTGTGTTAATGTGATGCTTTAACTAAACTACCTGTTCATTATGCTTCCCATTATTATTTTTTATTCTTTTAATGGTTGGGTGCGATCCAACATTGCAATGATAAAATAACTTTTTTCATTCACAGCAGACTCATACCTAAACCACCTCAACTTTTGTGCTGAGCCCCAGTAAAGACTGAAAATATCTGGAGGTATTCAGAGTCTTAACTTCTCCACAAAGCCTTTGATTGACACGAAGCTATGTCTATCATTGTTTTGTTTATTTTCTATCATTACTTTTAATTCTGATTTCTATTAACATGAATCTGTCTCTTTTGTTACCCCTGTTTTGGCAAGAAAAATAAACAAGAAAGTAACAAGGCTATGAAGGAAATCAACAAGATGTTGTTCTGCTAATGACAATATCGTTTCAATGTATTGTCTTCTAGAATTCTTTTTTGGTTTTTAATGGCCAATAAAATTAGCAATGAGCTACTTGATTCAATCTCCCCACTTAATCTCTCTTGAAAAAAAATGGAGTGCCCCTTACACTTGTTCAATATTTTCTATTTACTAACCTAGTTTTCTTCCTTACCTAAAATTTTCTTCATTGACGGGTCCAATCCTCTACATCACACACAAAAGAAAAAAAAATCCCACCGATCCTTGTCACTCTCACGGCAGCATGACAACAAACACTCACCTCAACTCACTACCTCAAGATACTCATCAACCGGTAAACTCCCAGACTATGATATCATTGATGAGCCATCACACAGGAAAAAGTTACTTATGAGGGTCAGTGGAACAGAAACTATAAAAAGTCTGCATAGTTACAAAGCGTGGTAAATAATCACGGACATGTTATGATGTGCCGTTGATGACATCATTTAACCCGGTCAGTCAACCCTCTCACTGTGTTCCTGTAGTTCCCGGTGATGAGTATGTGCTACAGGATGCTATGAGGGACATATGAGTCACCTTACTTTTATGGCAAGATAAACGTGTCAACAGCAGATTTGGTTTGTTCAACTTATGATGTCATTTGTTATTTTTTATGTTTATGTTTGGTGTATGAGTCTGATACGTTCAAGTTACCGAAGATCTGCTCTCCATAACACCAGAAACAACGATGGAAAACATACCGAAGGGGATATAATTGAAAAACCTGTGAGACTGTTATTCATATCGATCAAGGAACACTTAAGGGCTCATTTATGCTCAATGTAAATCACGCGTACGTATACCGATGGAGCATTCTGTTTGGATGTTAATGTATTGATTAACTTCCATTGCAGCATAATTTACGTATGTATATATGCAGTATGTGGGTGGTGACACTTGACAACGTAAAGTAGGCGTACCTATTTACATACATAGCACAAGCTTCAATGAGCCTTAAGTCAGCCGAAATGAGGCCTATGTCATTGTCCTTGGGGACAGGAACTCAATAGAGGTATATGGCTGCAAGAGGAAGGTTAGTCTCTAAATAACATTACATTCTAACAACCTTAAAAGACTGTCAAGAACTCCATCCATGCAAAATAGACAACAGTTATTGACATTATAAATAAATGAATAGATGAATAAATAAAACTAACCAAGTTAGTGCAAAACAGATTGTTTTATAACCGCTCCTCTGGCACTGCTCAGTAAATGCCTTCTGCTCAAGGTTCATCCATGTTGGGTTAAATGCAGTGATCTAATTCTGCTGCTGTGCTCGATAAATAACTGAATGTGACCATAAAGGTCTTTCTTCTTCTTTATCTGTAATGAATTTAAATTCACACAGGCTCAAATTAAATTTGTAGTGATTCATAGAAGGCAAAATATATATCTCTAATCTCGTAAAGACTAAACACAAATCCAAGAATAAAGAGAGAAAAAAGATGAGATGAAAATGAGAGCTATGGATAAAAATGAAACTCGGACACAAATACTTCATCAGTCATATTAATAAGATTACTGTTGTTTATTCAGCTGCACATGAAGCCGCGGAAACAATAAAAAAGATGAAGAGAAATGAAATAATGTCAATTATTAAATTATGTATAAGAGGGAGAAACAAACAAGATGAAAAGCTATGTTGTGGACAGGCAGATCCAGTTTTGAACAGAATCTTTCCATAATCCTATTTTAAATGCTTGCAAAGTAACACTGAGCAGTTTTATGATCTGGCTTATGTAACTCTGTGTCTGATAATCAAAATGGCGCTTGATGAATGTCTTGGTGAAGTCGTGCACAGGATATCGGACCTCAAGCCCATTTATACTCTTCTGTTATCACATGCCCTATTGGTTTTTACCCTCTCCCGATTTCTAAATGTTTCTGAGAACAACTTTTCATTCAAAAGTGCATTTTGCTCTTTGCAGTCCTACATCTGTTTGGACATTTGGATTGGTTTTCTACCAAAGCAACAGAAGACAGACCTCCAGTGGACAGAGCAGAGCTGAAATTATGTCTTCAAATGCAACAAAATAGGTACTTATTCTGAGGTTTCACTCTCAGCCAGTTGTAAAGAAATGGATGTGAAACAAACTTTGTAAGCCGTTTTACACACTCTTACAAACTTGTCAGCTTCAATCTATACCTTTTTGATATCCAGCTGGTAGTGCAATTTGTTTGTTTTCCACATGTGCATTAGGTCGAGCCTCATCTCTGAAACTCGTACTTATAGAGGAGTGGGGATCATATAACGGAAGCATGGATTTCAGCTTTGGTCCGTTCATCTTCTTCACTTGTCACTCTTTGAGCTGCTTCAGCACTGTTGAGGTTACCCCTCCAAGTTATTGCTGCCCGCAACTTCACTGAAGCTGTCATTCTCTCGGCCCCAGCCTCAATTTCTACAAACCCCCCTGCAGCGTCCAGCGTGAACACACAGATGCACACGCACACATACACATACACATACACACACACACACACACACACACACACACACACACACACACACACACACACAAACACACACAAACCAAGAAACAAAAAAAACAACTAAATGACAAATACAAAAACAAAAAAACACAAAAAAAGA
>CAAKHD010013776.1:183143-202128 GCA_901007705.1 Fistularia tabacaria | reverse complement strand
ACACCCGTACATGCAAAGTCAGAAATACACACACGCACACACACACCCACACAGGTTCCATCGGAAACAGCAAAAGAAACAACAACGAAAACACACATGCATACACCCACGCGCATGCGCACACACACACACACACACACACACACACACACACACACACACACACACACACACACACACACACACACACACACACACACACACACACACACATTTGTTTGTATTTTGTTTGAAGACAGCGATGTCCTTCACTATCAGCTAGTTAAACAGTGTTTTCTTTGATGCCATCATGAATGTTGTTTAAATTTGATGTAGTCAGTCAGAAACTATGTTGTCTCTGAGCAACGGCAGAAATGCTTGCGTTCCCTATTAACCTCACAATGTTGAGGATGAGCACATGCTGTTGGTCTAATGGTTGCCCTAAAAACAGAGACTCATCTAGGTTATTTTTGAGCACATCTTTTTTCCCATCAGTACTTGACATTCTTGATACTCATGTTATAAATATTTTTCTAATTTGTTTTCTTCTGATTCATTTTTGGCTATGAATTTATTGAATATACCTTTGATTTGTACCAGAAAGTTACCATTTGGACAGATGAGGAACTGGACGTAAATGGTAAATGTATCGATTCAGTCAAACAATGTGTGTTTGTGGGTGCAATATTTTCTAATTTATTTTCGTCTTCTTTATGCATCTGCTTGAAAAGTTATATTTATTGTTGTTGTTGTTGTTGTTCTTCTTCTTCTTTTCCTTTTGGCTTTTCCCCTCAGGGTTCGCCTCAGCGAATCAACCTCCTCCACCTAACACTATTCTCTATATCCTCATCTCTCACTCCAACTATCTTCACATCCTCTCTCACTACGTCCATAAATCTTCTCTTCGGTCTTCCTCTAGACCTCCTGCCTGGCATCCCCAATTCCAGCATCCGTCTACCAATATAGTCACTATATATGACCGAACCATCTCAGTCTGGCTTCTCTGACCTTCTCTCCAAAACATTATCATCATTATTATTAGTAGTAGTAACATTTATGATTTTTAATTTGATCTGAGTTTTTTTTTTTTTTTCTAAATGCATGTTTGATCACCCTTCTCTGATGTGGATACTGTTTCCATTTAATTGTAGCTGCCAAGCAAAAGTGGCTCAGGGAAAAGTAACAAAATGAGTGTTAATAATGTCATCATGTAGTAAGTGTTTTTACATCATTTTTGTGCATTCTTCACTTTGACCTCTGACAGGTTAGAAGGAAGCGGATATGTCAGACCAACCTATTTGCCCAACTCTCTCTGTACCGTCATTCTACAGAAGTTTGCTTTTTCCCTCTACTTTCAAGTTCAAATTGTAGTTCCCTGTTTTGTGCCACCTGGCTTAAAATATATCTTATCATCAATACCTGTGAGCTTGCAGCGGATTTTCCATATTTGGGCCCCCTTTCCTTCCTTCAGCATAGAATGATGGACACTTGATGGGAAAATAACCCCCGAATAAGCGTCCAGTCATTTTTTAAAAAGTGCCCATTATTGCTAGAATAGCACTTTATAATTGTCCATAATTGTCAGAAAACTTGATTTGCAGCCTTCAGAGTTCAGACATGGCCATGGTGATGTGACCTTTTCTATACGCAGTTGCTTCACTGGCACCACACAAATCACTAGTTTCACGATGAAAGATTCCAGATGCCAACCTCAAACCTCAAATTGATCAGAACTTGGCAGAAATGAGCTGAAGACCTTGCTCTGCCCTCAGAGGATAATATAGTATTTGTACATCGAAAAATTATCTCAAATAATAATGTTCTCACTGTAATTCAATGGGCTGGCCGGCCTTGGTATTGCATGTTGGTCTGCATTTAGATATCCCACACATGCTCATTCTCAAACGCTACTGCAGGAAGGCTGTGATTCTTTGAATAATTGGATTCAGTTCAATTCAATCTGAGACAAACTCTCATTTCCCCACTTTGTGCTGGGTTAGTGCAATCCACAATCGATGAATTTATTCGTCTCACAAGCATTCAAAATTGCTCAGCTCACATTTCATTTTCACTCTGTATATCTTTTAGGCGCCTCCCTTTTTTTCATCACAGTTTCTTCTGCGTTTGTCCCGTGTGGTTTGCGTTTCATAGACATCCCCCTGATGTAGTTTAGGGACATTTTCAAACATGATATGACTGCTTTTGTTGAAGCAGATTGTATGGGCCAGGAGTTTTGTACACTTTAAAACACAAGTAAACATATACACTTAAAGGTTTCACTCATAAGGAAATACGTGGATATTTGATGCCACTTGTTTAGTACTAGGCGGTCCCTTCCATTCTTTTCAAACTGTTGATCGTATTACTTGACTCGCTTTATACGGTTTGTTCAAAAGCAACGTGTGCATACATCGTAAGCTTTCCTTCACTTAATTCGGCATGTGTCACCGTTTCCCATGTTGAAACCGAGCTGTGTCGAGTGTGCGGCGCCAAAGTTGAATTTTCCCATGCATTGTAAATTGCACTAAATGCATGGCACCGGCTGCAGGGTGCCCCGTAAAGAGACCGTGGATACGAGCTTTGTGCCAGAGAATTATGGAATGTGGCATAGAATTGATTGGGCTATTAAACACATTTTGCCCTGTGTACTTCTACCCTAGGCACACAAAGATGTTAGGCCCGTGATTCTTAAAGGCAGAGTATTTTTTATGGGGCAGTGAACATGCACAGACTATACTTTGCTCCAGGCTTGACTTGGCATGGAACTGAAGGTGTTTTTAAATGCAGCAATGATTATTATGGAAAGTAGGAGGTTCAACACTACTGGATATGGACTTATTCGGTTGTGTTAATGTATTAGTAGCAAAGGATAAAAACAACCAAGCAACACATTGAAGAGAGTGGATTTACACACTTTTCTCCCTGGAGGGATTGATGTCAAAGAGGAGAGTTAACAAGCAGGAGGGCTGTTTAGAACACTTAAAATGTTAAACACGCAGTCACACACACACACACACACACACACACACACACACACACACACACACACACACACACACACACACACACACACACACACACACACACACACACTCGCAGGTGGACCATTCAGGTCATCTGTGATCAGTTAATGTTCTCCAGGATCTGCCCTGCCCCATATTGCTCTTTAAATCTCTCCCAGCTGGCCTCAGACCAGCGCACAGAGGAGACAAATGGCCCCCTTGGTGGGAGAGAGAGTCACCGGAAGGAGATGAGAAAGGAAACTTCCGATCAAATATTCAAAGCTCAGATAATAGCTCCTGTATGGATTTAATCAGCGAAAGAGGAACACGTACACAATATATTGAAGCAACCATTCTCCACTGGCGTAAGCTGAGATAAAGATGGCAAACACTCTGAAATTGTAAATACTCATAACCATGTTTATGTTGGCACAATGCAGCAGTTTGTACATAAACTGAGGAAATGTATGTAATGATAAACCAAGCTCATTCAGAGCAGGTAATTTTAACAGCTTGTTTGCAATCAATGGACGTGCATCATGCAGTGGAAAGATCAATTTTAACTTACGCAACTTAGAGCATTCTACAGTCCAAAAACATCCCATGGTAGATTATTGTATACAGAGTCAGCGATGCAAGACTGAATAGTTTGTAAAAGATGCCTGTGCCACGATCAGCATTTTTTTCAGATTTTGTCTCAGATATCGTGTTTTTTTTTTGTTGTTTTTTTTCATAACACACCGTAACCTACAGGTGCAAATAACCATCTGCCCCGCTGTTTACTGATCTGGATACAAATCTTACTTACTGCTGTGACTGTGTAAAAACAAGTAATCTTTAAATTCCTCTCATGATGACGGATGTTTTATTGTTATTGTGAATATCTTAGTGAATGTGAATAATAACATGTTTTCAGACTTGGGTATTGATTAACATTTCTGACCAGATGCTTTGATGCTCTTTGTCAAATTAATTAATTTCTGCACTAAACCTGCCTGAGGAGTTATTGCCGGAACATATTAATAATAAACATAATAAGATATATATTTCATTTGGTCTCGGATCACCTTGAAGCAACCTTCCTGTAGGTTGGGACATTTTCCAAATTACCTGTCTGAGATACATCCATCAATACATTATGGTCGCCAGTCAATCGTAGGGCCACGTATAGAGACAGTCAACCATTCACTCTCTCATTCACACATCAGGTCAATTTTCCCCAATTTTTCCTGCCTGAGATACATGGCAGAAATAATTAGAAATTATCTTGCACAAAGTGCTGTTGTGGAATAGTTGTTACTAACCCACTCACTCCCCCTGTACTGACTGAAAATGACCTCAGCAGATGTATATTGCATAACCAAGCAAAAACAAACGCATCACAGTGAACATTGAAAAATACATTATTTATTTTTACTATGTTTTCGCAATGCGGTCTTTCTCTCCTCTAACCTTGTGCACGTATGTTACAATGCACAGGTCATAATTATTTCCTGACCATTATGTGGTGGAACAGTGAGACATATGAACCCTTAGGTGGTAACTCACCCAATGTGAAATCATGAAACTTTGACACGGCTTTTGGTGTCTGATCCTAACCATAGCACTGATGAAATAGAACTATTCAAAGGGGTTTTGGAAAGCACTTGAAACCATTTACAGTTGCGGTCGCATTTCACTGTCTCGGCTTATTGCAAAAAAAAAAAGAAGAAAATTTGTGGTTTCAAACAAAATTGCAAATACTGCAAAGTCCAGTGTTTCTTTGGCCAGCCTCTTCTCCCAGCCCTATATGGACTTGCTCACTATAAATAGTCGTCAAAAGGGGAGGGAATTGGGGTTAAAAGAGGTATGTTGAAGGTGTGCTGCCTCTAACAAACAACAAAAGTTACCTTACCTTAGGTGTCAGAAAGTGTTTGTTTCAATGGACACCAATAATGGTTATTGTAAGGTTTAAGATATGAAACATCATCTCCCAGTAGACGCCTGTGATTTTAACTTGCCGAGAGCCCGTCAAGACATTTCAACTTGATTGTATCAAGAAGATGACTTCTGTGTTTCTCCACACTGCATTGTGATCTCCAGTCTTGAAGCACTGGCTACTGTTTCCCATAGTTGATTTATTGGCTGGTGTGATTTTCCATTCTCAATCACAGAAGTTTCTTGGTGGGTAATCTTCCAAATCTCCACTATAAATCTGTCCCCAGGCTGCATCTAAGCCTAGCTTACTTTTGTTTTTTTTCTTCTTTTTGGCTGGGTGCTTTCCTGTACGCTCACATCTGTAGATAAATGCATAAATACTGAGTGAATAATCTTCAAGCTAATGTAAAAGGCAACCATTAGAGCCATGCAGTGTAAAAGTGTTGTGATGTGCTGCTTGCAGGTTTTTAATGTTAGATCTGTAATGTTTATTTGGAGTACTGGTTCTCTCACCTTTTATGAGAAAGTTATATTCAACTTGAATATACCATAAGAGCGCTGCTCCGACCAAACTGAATTTTCAGTCAATATTCTATTGAAATAATTATTCATTATCTCCAGTGCTTATCCTGCAATCAGAGTTGCCAGGAGGCAGGGGAGCATGCAAACTCATCTCAGAAGGAAATTTGACTTGCAAAACATTTTTGAAAATAAAAAAAATAAATAAAAAAAGGAAAAGCGGGCAACAACAATTGCTTTGCATTGCTTTTGTCGTGTTTTGGACTTTTGACCGATTTAGCAGTTACCTAGTGGGGATCTGTGTGTGATCCGCTCTCCTTGGAGAAGCTTCCCCTAACCTTAGTTGGGAATGGCTCTTGTTGGGAGGTATGTTTAGTTTCACCCAAGCAAACGAAATGGAAACTAGTTGACACGTTTATTTATTTATTTGTTTGATTTTTATTGTGCTTGGAAACATGATACAAAAAAAAATGTCTTTTAAAAATAAGATTTGTTTACCTTTTTTTTTTTTTTATGTGACAGATGGTGACTTTATTTTCATCTGTATTCAACAAGCATCATGGAGATCTGGTGATGTTGAGCCGTGTGTGTCTAATGACCACTGGCACAAAGTGGCGTGCCGTAATCTGTGCAGCCAGGAACCCGCTGGCACCTACTGATCGTGTGTCGTCATTCTCATTATGAATTGTAGACCCACCTTTTTGAACTGTCACTCACCTTAACAAGCCAATAAAATCTCACACTCACTGTTGCAGAGGCGGGACCCTGGGTGGGGGGTTGTTGCCTTGTTAAAGTTAATGAGAGCTCATATCTTTTACTGGCAAATTTTCACCTGCATGGCATGGTGCTTGAACACCAGTGAGTGCCTCCTTTCCAAACACTGCTGCTACTGCATTTTATTAATAAAAGGGTGACGCAAGTGTGTCATGTATGGTATAAGAAGGTGTGAACAGTCAGTTGTTTTTTTTATAATTCATCAATCCCAGTGGTGTCACTAGTTCTTTTCAATGATGCAAGCCATTTCTTTTATATCTGAGGTGGGAATGAACACATTATAACACAACAGTGTGAAGCCCAAATGCTTAACACATGTGAGGTAATGATTAGTTTGTCTGATGTCAGTCCCATAATACCTCTTATTGACTTATTTGTGGTTATAGTTTTGTTATATAATAATATAACCGAAGGTTAAGATATATCGCGACATTATTGCTCATTTACAGATACCAAACCCCTTTACAGCCTCCCTCTTTTTCTTTTTCTGCCGTTGCTGCCTGATTTTATTTCTCAATTTAGCAATTGTCCCAGTCATCATTTCAAAATGCGCAATATACATCCATCCGTCGCCTGACGCTTATCCTGCACTCAGGGTCGCGGGGGATGCTGGAGCGTATCCCAGCTGTCATCGGGCGAGAGGCGGGGTACACCGTGGACTGGTCGCCAGTCAATTCCAGGGCCACATGTACAGACAAACAAACATTCACTCACTCACTCGTCAATTTTTTCCAATTAACCTGCTGCATGTTTTTGGACTGTTGGAAGAATAGGAAAAACCTAGAGAACACCCAAACAGACAAGGGGAGAACATGCAAACTCCACAAAGAAAGGTCCCCTTGTCGGAATCGGACGAGGGTCCTTCGTGCTGTGAGGCCGAAGCGCTAACCACTGCGCCACCGTGCCAGCCGCACAATATACAACACTTTGCAATTGTTACATTACTATAGATGATTTTTAGAAATACAATCCTCATTTCTCCAAAAGTGTCAAGGTAAGAGTGATTTTTTTTGAACATCAGACTTTTATTTATTTATTTTCTCATTTTATGTATTCATTATTTATGTTGTCATATATATATAAATTTGTTTTGACAAAGATGCTTCGGCAACTATGATACAGTTAGAAGAACCTGAAATATTTACACTTGAGGTGGTTCCTCTATCCTTTGCTCTGGCTGAAAGAAAAGACTGAAGAAGAAGAAGAAGGACCAGCCGGTTTGTGTGGCTTCGTGGAATTTTTTTGGGGTGGGAAACATTTTTGACAAATTTTAGAGCTTGTTCAGTGCTGTTGATGTAGTCGCACGTGTAGGATGTGGCGAATTATTTCTGTGGTATTTGTCCATCTGTTCATCACAGTGATTGGGTTGCTGTGCAAAGAAAATACATAAAAGTTCAGACATTTTTGCCCCCAAACCGAACAAACTGTTGGTAACTAGAGAGAACTCCGTTCTCTGAGAGGAGAATAGAGTCTCAATACTTCATCATGCTGCTGGCATTGTGGCTTGGCGTAAAAAAACGTTCTGTTTCCACTGCAAACAATTAAAAAGATGTGCTGGCCTCAGGATATTTGGTGCACGTAGCCCTGCAATGTTAAACTTATCTCAAGCTATGGAGAGGAAAGCAGAAAAGAGAGGCTCCTTCTTTCTCTCTATTATTGTGACGCAATTGACTTTCAGCAACTAAGACTTTGAATAATTGAAAGGACTGGATGGCTTGGAGTCTCTTATGTCCCATACTTGCACTGATGTCAAAGAATGTGAATCAAAAGCTCTGACAGATGTAATTTGTATCTCCATGCAGTTGTCCACATATGGCCAAAGTCTGATATACCCTTCAACAAGCCAAAGCATATGCTCTTGAAGAATAGACATTGTCCTGTTTTCATCATTACCTGAGCTGTAGGCCAATCATATCGTCTATGATTATACATAGAATGTTTTTAAAGGATCAAAGATAGATTTTCCATCCCCACCTCAGATTTATGTGTTTCACAGCAGTTTAACTTAAAGGTTTATGAGCTTTTTATGTACTCTGAGTTTTGATAGCATATCATTTTGTTGTTGAATGTGGAGTAAGATAAATAGTCATATTATTCATGGGATAGTTGGTGAAATCTGTGGTTTGAATTTCCTTGGCTGACTATGAAATTCACCATGACAACCTGGAAATGTTTTCATTAAGGACAGCATTGTGGGTTTTCATTTCTTTTTCTCTCTATTGCCACAGTGTGTGTTAATGTGTGTGCACCCATGTGTGGTCACATGCCTGTGTTTGGGTGTGATGTGTATGTGCATGCTATCCATTCCCAGGTGTTTGTACGTGGGGCGCCACACTGACCAAACAAACCTGTCTTGGGAGACGTGTGACAGGACGTCCACATGTAAACCTGATCCTCTGTTTGCAGGAGAAGCCAAACAGCCTGCACTAACCATCCACTCCGATGTTATCTGAGAGAATCTGATCTCTGTGTCTTTGCTGGATGGGGGAATGCGGTTCAGCTAGACTGAGGCATTCTAGCCACACACAGCGAGACTGACATACAAGAGCAACATTGCCAGCTACAGTTTATTACTTTCTTTATTCTGTCATATTTGTGAAATGAAGGGTAACATTAAGAATTGAGGACAGCAATGTGGAAATGGCATTCACTGGTTGAGATCAGGTGGAAATTAAGTGGAAACTACATTTGGATTAACAAAAGATTAAGCTCGCCAAGCTCCCTCAAGACTTTCCCTGCATCCAGCTATTTGTTATGAGCTACATCCATCTTTATATGGCGGGAGTCTGGCAAAAGCAAAGGGAAAAGGGAGGAACTGCTGGCATTAGACGTTTTTAAACTATATACTAAATTACAAGATGCAGAAATTCTGAATTGTCACTCCAATCATATGCATATTATGGTTACCCATCAAGACTTTCATTGTAATGATGTTTGTGGATTCATAGATGGGTCAGGGCCATGGTTGTAGAATTAACCCAAAAATGATTCATCATGTGTAATGGATATTGATTTAAATTCCATTATTGTTGGATTTTTTTTTTCCTCATTTTGACCAGTTGCAAAATAAAAACAATAAAAAAATAAATAACTATAAATCTGTATTTATATATATATATATATATATATATATATATATATAAAAATCATATTAGAAATAAGCACTTATATTTTGCTCATGAAAAGAGACACATGTTAGACCGCTGTTTGTTATTTACAGTTGGAGAGTTTTAAGCTGAATATCACCATGTAATAATAAAAGCCCCATGTTCCCATGTCATAGTTGAAACATTAACCTGTGTCGCTTTTATTTTGAATGTCAATCAGTGCCTGAGCAGCACAGCCAAAGTCACCCGTGCGCTGGCTAAAGTAGTTTTCTCCACAATACTACGCTCTGCTAGTCTCATCTGTGGTATTTCAATCATCTCCCCTTTCATTCCAGGGTGACCTATTTTTTCAGATAATCGGTAAAGTCCCCCACCCCACTACCACCCCATACAGGCTTAAACACATGACCTGAGTAGAAACATGGGATTGGTACGTTTGGTCTCAGTATTGTCGATAGAGATTTTTTGAACAACCGAAACCTCCTACTATCATTCACAGACAACTAAGCACAATTTTACCTAGTGCATCCCTTATCTGTATTAATTTTATTATTTTTCTACAGAAAGTAGATGCATTTTTGCAGTTTTAGGAAGAAGAGACGTAAATATTCTTAAGGTTGGAGCTAACCTGATTTCCTTCATCCAGCCTCATAAGTCATCAAATATTAAGATTTTTTTCCCATCCATGCACAGGACTGGCAAAGAAATCTCAAACATTCATGGTTACCAAATGATTTGTCATATTGACTTAGATCCCTACAATGTGAATGGAGTGCCATTCATATCACCCTCTGAATACATTATAATGATCTTGGTCATTTCCTGACTTGGCATCAAACTCCACCATTAGATTGAACATTTTATTTGTCCAACAATCATTTATGAACCACCAAACCACACCAGTCTGAGGGCGGCAAGCAGCATAATGCAGATTTAGGTAGCTTTAATTTACAGAGCAAGTTAAATGTGATTTTGTTTACAAATGTAAGTCATGTATGACCAAACAGACTCTTAACAACATTCCCATCAGTCTGTCTTGATCTTTGTTTTTATCTTCTTTCCTCTCATCGAGTTGTCTCTGCAAATTGATTGCATCCATACTGCATATCCGCTGCACATGCCCAGTTGTTGAATGCTAGACATAAATTCAGTCATCCCAGATATCACCAAAAAAAATAAAGGAAAAGGGAAAAGGAGGTGAGCTGTGCTCATAATGTCTCAACCAAATGACAATGATATCTATCTGAAATATAACGCACACAGCCTGCTGCTGCTAATTTGTAACATCACTCACTAACAGCCAAGTTTTCGTACTGTTATGTCCGTGTTCCCTTGATTTTAATTCTGGTAAAGCTGGCTTGGCTCATCAAGCATGACAACTAGCTGAAATTAATTATGTCAGGTTTATACTTTGTCATGGTTACAAAATCCGGTTGCCTTGGAATCTCATGCAAATGTCACGATGATAATTAATGACTTGAACGTCTTCATGTGGTTTTCGCCGTTCTAATGATGGGAACACCCGGACTGTCAACACAGCTCTTGTGTTACACAGCACACAATACAAACAAGAAAATATTACTTTGACATTTGTTTTTTATGGTAATTCTAAAGTAATGGCCTATAACTTATTTATATATCGTACAATATGACATCTTTTCCCACCATAACTTGGATAAAACAAGCATATTATAGGCTTTATTTTTTATTACATTGACATCAATTTGTTTTGGTTATGGTTATACATTTATGGAGGAAAATCCTAGTCATGGTTTCCTTACTTTTATGTCAAAACCCTGCCCAGTGAGAATAAACAGTCCAGTCTGACTTGTATTTCAACAAGAAAAAAAAGAAAAAGACAATTTGCATTTTGGTCTCAGCAAGATGTATTAAACTCTCACATAGAGGAGAAAAATAAATACATGAACTCAGGGAGGTACTACAATATTCAGACCCTTATCAACTAAATGTGCATCGACTGCAATTCACCCAAATTTGTGACATACAAAGGCAGAAAGAGAAGAAAAATGCAGTGCGCCATGTGCTGTGAGCATATCCTTGGAAATTGAATTTCCAAAGCAAAAGAGAAATACAACATGGTGGTGAGATGGAGCAAATACCCAAGGGCAGGAAACCGAAGCAGAGGGAATCAAAAGAAAGAGATCAGAGTAATAGATTATCTGACAAAGGCCCAGGGGATGGGCAGACAGATCGGGGTCCTCAGGCAGGCCGGTGCCATGCAAACGGATTTGGTGAATTCAGGAATTTAGTCGAGCCACCTGATCACTTTACGCCTGGCAGAAACATTGCATCAGAAGAGTGGTTTTGGGGGCTGTGCAGACAAGCAACAGACCACAGGCAGGCGGCCTCGGGACAGTGGTAGACAGGCAGGACAACACAGATGCAGGACCCTGAACTGAATCCCTGTCAGCGGCTAGTGTCAAAGGCAGACCCCCTCTTTGGATATCACTGTGGTCGGTTTTAGGGGTTGAGGAACACTGGCTGGAGGCTTGCTGTCTTAGGGGCGGAATGCTTTTGAGAGGAACATCCACACAAAGCAGCTTGGGGCCATTATTCAGAGGATAATGTCCAAGGCCTTGACTTTGAGGAAACAAGTTCCAGCCTAGCTTCAGGAACAACTGGTTGAGTCCTGGCTATAAGTGAGGGAAAAAGTTAAGGGCAAATTTCTAATCATCATGCCGGTCTTGGATAAGTTTCCAAAGGCAATAGATTTTATGTTATTATCTTTTTGATCAAGGCCAGCACGGTGTTCCTCTTCTCAGGCTATAAACAGTCATGATACCAAAGAACGTCCAAATGAGTACCAGAAAACAGCATAGAAATTCAGTTAATAAGACCTCAAAAGCAGATAATATCCAGTATGTCTGGAGATCGTGATCGTGATGACTGAGAACCTTCATTGATGCATGGATCTGGAGATGGTTTTCATTTGCAAAAAAATAGATACATTAAGAAATGTATTTGGAAGGAAAGCCATCAAAATTAAGATCAGACTGAATACGAAGCTGACAAAGACTGAGAAAGAGCTAAAATTCAAAGTCAAGTGACACAATCCAAGATTTGAGAAAAGATTGGGAGCAGTGACGAGAACAGATGGAGTTAAATGATACTTTTGAGGACAATGAGTAGAGGGGGAGTAGAACAAACACAGACAAAGCAAGACTTGGGAACCAAAATACAATTGGGAACAGTTACGAAATAAAAGTACTTCAAAGCAAATAAAGAAAATGCCTAGATAGGTTACGCATGGAGCACAGACAAGATACGTTGTCGTAACATGGCAGTGACCTTCGCTGTAGATGAAAACGACCAATTCCAGAACTTAGATAACAGTTTGGAACTGACTTCAGTCAAAACGAAGACTGGCAGAGCTTGGACTGTGAGAGGTTAACCTAAACCCCAAAATGAAAATTGCCATGGTCGTTTTAGTTGATCAGTTGCAATCAGACATAGAGCTTCTTTGAATTGTGAATGCGCTTATAATAGGACTTAATTTAATGTTGACATGCTGACAAGTGCTTGTTAACACTTAAAGTGCAAATTACAATTAATCATCCTGTCGGCAGATGTGTTGATCATCTATTCTGTTAGATTTCTGAATACCTTACAGCATGCTTACCCGATTTGATTTGATCAAAATGACTGCAAGTGTTGTACCACTGTTTTTTGTAGAAGCACCGCTGTTGCCACAGCTGATCCCTTGTTTCTGAACCTGCGTAATGCCATGTAATATTATGTCTTTGACGCTCGCTACAGCTCAGTGGTGCATGGGTTTCCCTTTTTTTCCACGATGCATTGTGCCAGGAGTATGGTTTGTCACAGTCCATACTGGAAAGGAATGATACTTTCTGGTTTTGGACCCAAGCAGACTTACTTCGATTTAATGAATCTCATCTGAAAAATGAGAGAGCAAAGGAGAAATATATATTCACTCTGTTCAGTCTGAACAGCTCAGCTGTGGGTTTTTCTTCTGATGGTCCTGCGGTTTTGGGAGTCATGCCTCTCAGATAAGCTACCTCTGCTCTGATGTTTAATGAGAAAAAAAGAAAGATGCGCATCATCAGGGAAAGCAACGTTTCTCACAGAATGATGACAGCACATCAGGAAAACCTAAAATGGCACTGATTTACTCCAAAACTTACTTAGTAAGAAATTGGCATATTGAATCAGCAATAATTGAAAGAGACACAATGAAATACAAGGCTTTTATCCCTAAAGTGGACGCATTTTTGGGCTTAATGGCCAGACATTACCAGTCTTTGACACAAGAACAAAAAAAAAAAAAAAGACAACAATTCCTGTACACAGGAATAAGCCGAACCCTCTGCCAATGCCTGATCATCTCAGTGTAGGAGTGATACCCAAGACTATAGCAATGAAGGAGAACAGTATGGAGAAATCATCACAGGCGAAAATGGAGAAGGAGTCACAGGAGGAGATGAGAAGTAATAAAACTGAAGCATAGTGTCACAGCCAGAACATGTGGTCACAGATATATGCCTTGAAATTGAATTTAGTACATTTCATTTGAGGGCTTAATGTTGCAACACCGATTCAAATTATACCCTGAAAGAGCCAACTGTATGGAGTGCGTAACTCTAGACGATTTTAAAAGTACCTACTGAAGCAGCAGTGGACTGTGCAACTATTTTACATTTTGGTGACATAAGAAATTAGACATTATTATTAGTATTCTAATTTATTTTAACTTCATTATCATCATTGTTCATTTTGTATCCTTTTAATCTTTTTAAGTCTGAACTTTATTTATCTATTTAAACAAAGCTCTGTGAAGATTCTTTGTACATCTTTGTGGAACTTGTAATAGTTAGCACTGTCAATGCCACTTTTCTTTGGTCAGAGTATTGGTTCAATCAACTTTGTTGGTATTAAAAATGTACAGTTCACTATCACCCACTCAACTGGCTGCCTATCTTCTCTGTTTTTGAAACTAAATAATAAATATCAATTATCTGTGGTCCGTTTTGCAGCTGGTGGACAAATGAAGGGAGATGCAGGCAAAAACGTGACAAGAAGACAACAGCAGATAAGGGGAAGAAAGAAACTCAAACAAAAACAGGAGTGCAGGAAGGAAGGCAAGTAGAGATTGAGTCAAGGCCAGACAGACAGACGGAGGGAGGGGCGGAAGTATTCTTGCCTAAAGTGTAGAGCAGGAAGTTGTGTAACCTTGGCACACAGTTTCCACGGTCAGATTCAACCTTTACCTTTCAGTGTTTCATTACAGTGACTTATCCAAGTCCTGAGTTGATACTTTGTCAGATCAGTTTTAACATTAATGAAACTTTGATTTAGACTCTTAACAGACATTGTCAGAACTCTTCAGAACTCCACCAACAGAAAAACACAAACTTGAACTGCTGTCAGTTACAGATTTAGTCTTTGCACCAATTTCCAAACAAAGACTGTTGATGAAGCCATTTTTGAGAAGGCAAAGTCATCATGACTTGATTATAATATTGTCTAGAATGTGGCTAATACAAGCTACTCCTGTAACCTCCCTGTTTGGTGACGTTTCCCACTTAGTTCACAAACATTGACTGTTTGGTGTTTCTCATCAGTATTTTGTTAGTTTTTCCTTTGAAAAAAAAAAACGTTTTCTGAAATATCATCCAAGTTGAATATTTATTATTTTGGAAGCCTCGGCCTCACTTTTTGGCGTAAGGAGTGCTTGATACATTGACGCAAAATTTCAATTTGGCCAATGTTCTGGAATAGCAAGCATGGTGGGTCACGTGAGGTGCGCTGGTGCAAAAACACTTTTTCCCATAGAGAGACTTCATCACCACTTCTTTTTCAAAAAGTGGCGGTGAAGACTTTATTCAGTTTTGGGAAATTCATAACTGCCGTGATATGAACCGTTTCGCTATAATTATTGAGTCTGATAAAATGGTGAGGTCTAGAAGAGCCACATAATTTTTTATCACCATTGAAATCAGCTCGAGCTCTCTTGTGTGCTTTTTGATCCAATGCTATGCTTCATGCACCACTGAGAAGCTTTTATAAAAATGTATAAATGCCCATTACACTGCCAAATAATTTCATCATGGAAAAATTAGTTCAAGGATGGCACAGAGGTGCAGTGGTTCTCTCGCCTAACAGCAAGAGTTGGTTTGACTATAGTAGTCTACTGGGACATTTCTGTGGGCTGTGCCTGTGCAAGTTTTCTCTAGGTTCTCCAAGTTCTTCCCACGATCCAAAAACACACAGTTGGTTAATTGAAGATCCTGTATCGTCCGCAGGTGCGAACGAAAGAGTTAAGGTTTGAGTGTTTTCATATGTAGCCCTGTGATCGGCTGATGACCAGTTGAGGGGGTAATGAGACTCTTGCCCAGTGTCAGTTGAGATTCTTGAATCCCCGTGACTCCTAGTGCAGGATTAGCAGTATAGATAATGCATGAAAGGATGAATAAACCCAGGTTTCATATGGTATGACACCTTCTTTGGTTGCATTCTTGGACTTTTAAGATAGGCATTCTTTTTATTCAGATTCAGTGTAAGCACTAGTCATACAGTGACATTTTTTTTCAATATAATTTATTATGTATATCATTTAGCCCGCACCCAGGGTCGTGGTGCTGCTGTAGCCTATCACAGGGGTTTAAGGTCTCCAATTAACCTGCTGCATGTCTTTGGACTATAGGGGGGAACTGGAGAACCCGGAAGAAACCCAAGCAGACAGGGTGAACATGCAAACTCCGTACCGAATCGAACCCCAGGACCCTGGTGTGAGGCTGGGGCACAAACCACTCCACCACCGTGCAGGCCTTCTGGTGATATTAAATGTGACAAACGTAGCTGTTTCTCACCATTCCATGTGCTGTGCCATCCTATAGTCCTGCCTGGTCTCTCTTACGTCATTATCACCAGAGGGTTTATGGTCTTCACTGAGAAGCTGGCCAGATTACAAGTGAGCAGGGACCCCTGTGGTACGCTGAGAAAGCCACTAACAACCGGTGGCTTTCTAACAGCGAACATGCAGCTCTTTGAAAACCATATTGATGGACATGTGGTGCCGGTGGAGAAGGGTCACGCTCACTGGGCCACCATTATTTATTGTTCACACGAGAAAGGCAAAGCAGAAGGGACAGCTCCAAAAAATTGTATTAAAGAGTGGTATTAATGAAAAACACTTGGAAAATGGACAGCAAACATTCTCTTTTTCCATCCCCTTTCTGTCACCGTCAGTCTTGCTTTCCTTTATCTCTTTAGCACCACCCCCCCCCCCAAAAAAAAAGGGCCTGACAGAGAAAGGGAGAATGTGCAAAATCTGTGTCTCAGTCAGGGCAACACTCAAGTTTGTAATCAGCCAAATCAAGTTTGTGCATAGTGACGGGCTGTTCCACGGCAAGTTGTGTTTCCTGCCAGGGGTGTGTGGATGAGCTTGAGCCAGCGTAACAATAAAAAACATTGTTGCGTTTGTTTAGACAGCCCGTCCAAGTTTGGCACTCCCCTTTGGAGAAAATGCCCAGGTTTGTCGGCCCAGTAATGGCACCTAATTTGTATGAAGTCGAGAGAAATCAGTGTCTGAAAAAACATGTGTTCTCTTCGGTGGTAACCTTATTATCTTCCACATGCATTGCGTTGTCCAACAGTATGTGTGCGTTTGTATATATGGAGGTCTTCACACCCCTCTCTCTCTTTATATACATATAAGTATAAACTTTGTACTCTGTGATTTAAGCGGTGCTGAAATAGAGAGACATTCAGGAGCTGTTGTTCGCCAAGGAAGTGTCTGAGCTGCTCCGTCAGATTCTGTGTGTTTGTATTGAACATTGAAGGTAAAAGGATGTAATTAAAAGGTGAGGAAAGACCCAGGGAGGGAAGTAGATTATGTCCAATCACAGAAACACCCCTGGATAAAACCATACACACTCCTTCGCCCACATCCTTCCCACTCTCTGTCTAATCAGCTCGCTGGATCCAATTTTCCCTCGCTCTGTCATCCATATGCCCATGCCAGCTGCAGGGAACTGACAGGGAAGAAAGTGGAATGGGATTTTCCCAGAAACATTAGCCTCTCTGAGGACAAGGTGAGATTGGCGGGCAGGATGACTATCTGTCTATCTGTCTGTCTCGGTCAGTCTCCTTGTCAGTTCTGTGCCACTTCTCGAACCTCCATGCAAGCTCCAATATGATTTTATATTCATCATCAAGATATATGAGATGTGTTTTGCAGCGGTCTAAAAGAGCAAGATAAATAGAATAAAGGTGACTGCCTCAAAGACTTTCCACGTATTTTACAGCCTGTCCTTCATTTATGTCTTTTTCCTATAAATAACAGTGCTGAGGAATTCTCGATCTGTCCAAGTAATGGAGTTACTGGGATTAACAGGGTGAGGTTAAAAAAAAAAAAAAGTTCATTTCCATTAATAGAAATGAAAAAAAGCACAAGAAACAAAAAGAATGATCAACTAAATAGGACACGTTCAAACAGCCAGATTAAAACTGATCAAGTGAGCTGCCAGTTCCCAGACACTTTACGGTTGTGATGAGAAGTACATAAGGGTTTCATTTTTCAGTCTTCCTCCGCCGCACATTCATGAAAAAAGCATCCGGCTGATGTCATATTCCAAAATTTCAGTGCAAAATTTTAAATGTCCCCCAAACTTGAGGATCTTTTGGTGTTTGAAGGAAAGAGGGGGAAAAAAAAAACAGATAACAGATTGTATTTTCTATTATATCTTATCATCTTTTTATCAGCCAGCTTTTTTGACTCATCTCCTTTTTAAATTACGGTATATCACATGTTTGAACAGAAATATGCCAGCTTGAGAGCTCAATTTGGATTAACACTTCGAGTAAAGTAGAATAGCCATCGATGACAACTGCAGACTGCCAAAGGACTGCGATAGTTGATCTAACACACTCCCTTTGTAGGATTCTCTCTCCTTGTATGATTCTCAATGTGAATTGATAAAAGCATTCTGTTCAAGACCATCTATAACTGAGTTGGTCCTGAACTACAATCGAAATATAGGAGTATATTTAATGACCTCATTGGAGCATGATTACTCCAGAGCTCACACGTCCCAAAATGCAAATGTGCTCATGAGTCAGTATAGCCTGTCATTGCCGATACTCAAGGATCTCGCTGTCACAGTGTTACAAAACATTGAGCTCACCACCTCATAGAATAAACATATTGTAATCAACTTAACCTGATTCTATTCTATATTTCATTATCTTTATCCTTGGAGTGTAAATATTTGTTTTTGTCTAGATATCATCCTTTTACTTCTTGTATCTATTCATAATGCACTATAAACATCCCTACGGTTTGTATTTAAGTCAATATATTTCTGATCCCGCTTTATTGGTTTGTTTTAGTTGTGTCTGCTCTGCCCTGAAAATTATTGGACGTTTATGTTGCTTTGATAACAACACATTTCCCACAGGGGCTGAATGAAGTTTGTCAGCCTTTCGAGGCAAAGCAGTCACAGATTAAAAGCTATGGGATAATGTCTTTGGTCTAATAATTGGCATAATGATGACAGTTTAACGAGTGTGTGTGTGTGTGTGTGTGTGTGTGTGTGTGTGTGTGTGTGTGTGTGTGCGTGTGTGTGTGTGTGTGTGTGTGTGTGTGTGTGTGTGTGTGTGTGTGTGTGTCCCTCTCGCTCCCCCCGCGGGGGGGTAGGGGGAAGATGG
>CAAKHD010013776.1:140254-169715 GCA_901007705.1 Fistularia tabacaria | reverse complement strand
ATATGCTTTCTGATGTATCCATCTGTTTCTGATTGTCGCTCCAATGTCCTCCACATTGTGTTGCCTCACTATTAGCAAATCACTCAAAACATGTATGAAAAAGTAACAAAAAAAAAAAACAACCAAAAAACATACCTAGAAACAAGTTAATCAAAAATTAATATAAAGTCACTGGATGAGCAGGCTGTCCTTTATATATATATATATATATATATATATATATATATATATATATATTTTTTTTTTATTTTTTTTTTTTTAAAAGCCTTGAAGTTTCAATATACATGAGACCAAATCTGTGTGTAAGTTCAGTGAGATGTGACCGTAGCTCCTTCAGTGGACAGCTGTTGACACAACGCAGGGTGGAGCTGATGTGGCTTCAATGGCAGGCGTTACTTAACTTTCACATCTGCTGTGAATTTTGGTGGAGATTCATTCTTTTAATGATGTGCGCGAAACATGCGAAGGACTTTGATTCTCAGATCTTGCACTATTATCTGTCCTTGTATCGTTCACAGGCTCGGCTTAACTGCCTCTCTTTAACGGCATCTTTTTTACATTTTAGACCTTGGAGAAACAACAGAAAAAAAAAATAGGAAGGAAAAAAATAAGTCTTGATGTTAGCCATCTGAGACGACAGCCTCATGCTTTGACAGCTTCATGCTGATAGTTTTTTGGTCTGGACTCACAGACATACACACACACACACACACACACACACACACACACACACACACACACACACACACACACACACACACACACACACATACATATGCATGCAGCTGTTTCTCTCATGGGTCCTCCCATCATTCCCTCCCTCTGTCTGTCTTAAAATTAAATCAAGAAGTCGCCCAACAGTGACTGGCTACCCCCCTCCATGCCAGCTGTCAATCAAAATGACTAATGAGCAATTGATTACATCACTGGCCCTCTAATGGTCGACCTGGGACCTTGAAGTAGGGTTGAGATGTGTTGCCACGCAGGAGCAGTGACAGCAAGAGATGGCAGAACAGAAAAAAGATATAGATAGAGATGGAAAGACAGGGATAGACAGAGACACACGGGAGACACTATTCATGTTGGGGAATAAAGAGGAGTATAATGAGGGGTATAATGAGGCCGCGACATCCCAGCACACCACACAGACTACAGATGAGAGATTTGGTTTCCACTCAAGACCGCTGGGGGTTTCCTGAGAGGCGGGGGGGGGTTGTTGGGGGTGTTCTTTCTCTTCCGAACATCATTCTATTCCTCTCTGCATGTCCTTAAACCCCGGTCTGCTTGAATAATGTTTTGACAGTGACCTTTTTCGCAGCAGCTACTGGCATCTTAGTGACCCGCGGATGTCAGTGTCACAGCCGTATTGGATTGAGCAGTTAAGTTAGAAACATGGGGGTTTTGGTACTCATTGTTGTCTATAGTAAAGAGGCAACTAGGCTGACAAAACTCCTAACAAAGTCTGCTAGTTTAAAGGGATTGGTTTAGGTTGCATCTTCTTCATTAACACCTAAAGCCAGAGCTACTCTCTTCTTCTCTACTCTTCCTTTTTTTTCTGAAAATGGGCCGAAAATGGTGCTCTTTCCTTATGTTTAAATTCATAAATTCCAGTCATTTCAGTACCCATCAATGTCCCATTAAGTTCATCCCTTTATTTTGATTAACTTCCACACAGGCTTCTCCCTATCCCTTCACATGAAAATTATGTGAAGTAGAATAGACCATATGTGGTCCAGCACACCAAGGAGCAGCATGATGGATTCCTGTATGATCTCATAACTGCCAAAAGTGTAAACCTTATGTCATCTCACTGCCGATGATACAAAACTCAAGAGTTTGGTCTGAGAAGTTGGACCTCAATGTTGTGGATTTACGATTCAATGCAATCGGTGTATTTCTAACCGTGATCTCAAGGTCAATGGAAGCAAAGGCATCCACCGGAGGAAACCAAGTGAAATCTCCCTTATCCTTTTTCCACAATGTTTTTTCTTGAGAGAAACACCCTTCTTGTTGTTCGTGTTTCCTTTTACCTGGCAGGCACTCTCACGCATTTGTTGAATATGTCTGGCAGATCTGTGTCAGTCTACGCTATTGAAGGGGGCCGATCACTTCAGATTGTAATACCGACAGTATGCTGACTTTTCCTCTCGTGAGAGAGCCAGCTCACGTCTTCAGAAGAGCAGGTGTGTGTGTTCAGCTTTCATGCTTTCTAAAAAGGCGGCCAGAAACCATGATTAGCATTATAAGATCTGATTTTATGATTTTTTAATGCTGTAATTCAAATCATGAAGCAGCATATTCTCCTGTTAAGCCAGCAGCTCTTTATTTATGACACATGAATCCCCGGCAGATCAAGGATTCTATTATCCAACAGCCCGGTGTGCAAGATCTTTGTCATTCCGTTTACTTTTGTAATGATAGTAATAATAGATATTTCCTCACGTCAACAGCTACCTCGAAGCATTGATGTTCCCCACATGCTAAAAATTGTGAATGACAGAATGAACAAAAGTAAGATGCGATTGAGCAATGAGTTTCAGCCCTGATTTCTCCAGCTCGCTCCCACACAGGGGCTGATCCTCTTCGGGGACGACCTGTCCTTAGCCCTCATTCTTGCAGCGCTTTCCTCTTTTTCAGGGATCTTTGACAGATCTCTTGCCACAAACTGATGATGTTTTTATAATATCTGTCAGTTGTATTTACTGAGTAGCAAGTTAACAAGGGACAGGCAGAACATGGAGGCAAGAAAAAAATAAAAACAGAGGGCGGAAAATCTGTTGACCACATGTTGGCTTGTCTTGTCAGTCCATCTGTCTGAACTGTTTCTGGTGTTATAAGAAATAAGAAAAGATATGAGGAAAATCGAAATGCGTCACATAGATGTTTCAAGCATCCATCCATTGTCTACTACTTATACAACTCGGGGGATGCTGGAGCCTATCCCAGCTGCCATTGGGCGAGAGGCGGGGTACACCCTGGACTGGTTGCCAGTCAATCACAGGGCCACATACAGAGACAGACAACCATTCACTCTCTCACTCACATATCTGGGCAATTTTCCCAATTTTTCCATTTAACTTGCTACATGTTTTTGGACTGTGGGAGGAAACCGGAGAACCCTTGCCAACTCCCTGCAGAAAGGTCCCCTGTCGGAATCAAACCAGGGTCCTTTGTGCTGTGAGGCCAAAGCGCGAAACACTGTGCCACCTGATTATTCAAGTTATTTGCAGCAAAAATAAATAAATACATAAATAAAAAAATAAAAAAATTCTATACCCATTCGATACTATAATTGAGGTTTCTATGTATGTGTAAAAAAAGTATTTGATGCATTTTATTCTATCTATCTATCTATCTATCTATCTATCTATCTATCTATCTATCTATCTATCTATCTATCTATCTATCTATCTATCTATCTATCTATCTATCTATCTATCTATCTATCTATCTATCTATCTATCTATCTATCTATCTCAATCTGTCTATTTGCTTTTATTTTACTGTGAATGCTTGAATCATACGCGATGCATTTATTCTTAGTATTCTTATTATTATTCTTTTGTAAAGTAAAAGCTTTAGACAGTTTTACACATCACATTGAATATGGATCCGAATTTCAGGCCACAAATGTCTGAAAAATTATACATTGCACTTATCATAGCCGCTGTTGTAAAAATAAATTTCCAAGAGTTTTTCAGTTTTATGTGTAAATATACATGCACAATTCTACAAAACAAAGCATAAAATATGAACAATTATGACTTATTTTGACAGAAGGGAGACCTTGTATTTACCCATACCACTTACCCTGCTCTTCGGTTTGGGTGGGGGTTGACATTTGGCAAAAAGCAGGTACGTCCTGAACTACTAGCCAGTCAATCACATAAACCAGGACCTTTTTTTTGCAGTGAGGTGAGTGTACTGCACTGCACTGCTAGCCTACATTGAGTTTAAATATTTATGTTGAATATGTGTTTGTTTATGGAAAATTGTACAGGTTTTAAGGGAACCCTCTCGTAATTGACCCACAATTACTCAATTCTGTAGCCAGCAAATTCATCGTGTCAGCACACAGCTCAACGTACAGTTCGTTGTCAAATTATCTTTGTAATATAATATAGTTAATATTTATAAATTTGGTGAGAAGGGTAAGGCAAAGTATTCTTTTGTCATACATCTTGATTTTAGACCATGCATCAAATCTGCAATTCATAAAGCGTCAGTGGCATCGAGCACGTTTTAATGTCGTCCCAAGACCAAACAGAACAAGTTAAAAGTAAGAATACAATGTGGAGGAAGGTAAACCCGATGGGTGTCGTAGCTTTTATTATTACTGACTAATTGTAATCAGACAGAGAGAAGGACTAAATGGAAAAGTCTAACTTTGATTTAGTGTGTGAATTATCATCCTCAAACTGAATATCGTAGGTGCGCTGTTGGCCACTGGGCAGATTAATGCAAAACGAAACTCCTGGCAGAGCTTCTGCATAATGAATTGTGTTTGTAAAACCATATTTGTAACAGAAAATTGCGTTAAAAATAATCTGCACTGGCCAAAATTTTCCACAGACATAACCAATCATTACATTCATTATTTTCTTTCAGTATTTGTTCCATGAGGGGCAATAATCAGAGTAAAGAACCTTTAAACCTTTAAAGGCTTATACTATGGACCTTAATAATTCATAGTTTGTCTTTGGGAATTTGCAGTTGGCAGAAAAGCCTAAATACAATACTTAATCCCAGTGAGTATCCAGGTAATGTAAGACAAATTGAAATCAACAATGGAAACAGCAGTGTGAGCAGGGAGTAATTGTTTTTCTTTTTTGGGTCTCCCAGCAGTCACATGCTGTCAGATATGTAGACTGGAAAATGTAATTTTCTGAAGGCCGCTTCCAATACATACCATATATAGATGGATAATCAAGTCGAAAAGAAGGAGAAAAACAAGGTCTAAGCCTTTCGACGTATGATGGATGGTATGTTTACAGTCAGTGTTATCAAAACCTTATGGTAATGTTTTCAATATAACAATGACAAATTATTGACATATCTATTGGACCATTTTCTCTCATGAAAGACGAGACAGGGCGGCACGGTGTCACCATTGTTAGTGTCAATGAAAGTTACAATTTCTGCAAAATGGGACTAATTCCAGATTATCAATAATGCATATTACCCATGTAGGCATTTGTGCAGTTCAGTCACTGAATTTAACCAATGATTATTATTACAATTTTTAAGGTTTTTCATTTAAATGGCTTGAAATATTATTTTGTCATAGTGTTTGCAAAGAGTCATAACACTGGGCTCTGCTGGTTGAGTAAGGGATAGCTCTGGCAGAGATGGACTCTGTGATCATCCAAGAGGACTCCACTCTTCTGGTCTTGCAAATTTCCATCACCATAATCCCGAACATTCTCTGAGACTTTAAACACACTCGAGCCCAATTTTTTTTTGCCCATTACTGGACAACTTTTACTCTACTCTATCTGTTAACTTTCTTTTACTGTGTTCCTCGAGTAGACATAGCTAGTGATCTTCTCCATTTCCAACTTTCTGATGATCTACCGAGAAAACATCTTACTGCAGTTTTTTTCTTTTGCGAAAAAAAAAAAAGAAAAAGAAAGTTTCCTTAATTTTGGGTTGTATTTTTCATTCAATATCTAATTTAAAGATATTTTAAACACACATTCAACAAATAACACTGATTTTGAGCTGGTTGACTTGGAAAATTTTATGGCTTCAAAAACAGATTAAGAATAGATGAGTTGAGGGGGGAAGGGTCAATAACATCTGATCATAAGAATAATCTGCGGAAGTTTGAAAACGCAGTTCAAACACAGCAAAGCCTGGTATTTAACATTAGGGTGGAGCTAAAAAGGAATTTCACCACATTTCTTATTTGATCACTTCAGAGACTAATAACAAGAATTAGTCGCCCCTCCTTTCTTTGTCTGTACTGCAAGCATAGCTCCCTGCAGCCAGGCTGCTATTGCTGTTTATTTTCACAGTAGAAACTCACGTTACCAGGATTTGTAATATTACAAGATGATGCAATATGACGAAAGAGCGGAGAATGGTCTTTCAATCAGGTATGTCTGAAGCAAATGTTACCGTAAACACTTCTTCATAAGCACAAGACCTCATCCCTCGGCATAAAACAAAAGAAAGCGACTGCTGCTACAACAGTTCATGAATCTCTTGCTTTTATTATTCTTATCCCTTCTTTTCCTCCTCATATAAACCACTCTCTCCCTCTTTCATCCTCCATCTCTGCTGATCCCCCTCCCTTTCAGTTTCTCCCTTAGATGTTGTGTTTGCCTTTTCTGCAGTCTCCAGCCAAACTCTGACACGAGCTCCTTGTTTTCTCAGAATTAGAGTCTCCCAAGTGAAATGTCCAATTGGTGAAAATGAGACACAGGAGTCAGGCAGCAGGAATGCTACTTTCCCCCCAGACAGCCTATCTATTACCCCGATGGAAAGTTATGATGATACATTTTACTGCATCAGTAAAATCTCTGAACTATAACTTTAGAAATCACACTCGTAAAAATATGAAAATTCTGTTATCCGATACAGTGAGACAACAGTTTGGTTAGATAGTATAAATGAATGACTCCGAGGGGTTAGGTGAGGTTGGCTCGCTATTTCCTTGCAGCCCATTTGCATTTTGAATTATATTCCTCGTCTGGAGATTTCAAGGGCATTCCACAGATTTTATATTTTTAGTAGATGCTCTGGATAGGGGATATGCAAATGGATGAGATGATGAAAATTAATTATGAAATATATCATCACATTTTTGCTTCCTGATGCTCTCTTTTTTTCACCCCTCCTCCATTCCAGCTGCAGATATATTCTTTTTGATAAGCTCTCAGTCCTGTCAATACATGTCCAGTCCATTCCAGGGAAGATGAGTATCTACAGTCGAGACCCTTTCTGGACATCCTCCTTGAACACATCAACACAACACCTTTTTTTTGAATCATCAGTCAATACCAACGTGCAGGGTGTTTAGAAAGTATGCATGATCCTGATTTAACAGTAACACATCGGGCAGGGGTTCAAGCGATGAGCTGAGAGAGATTATGAAGATGAACCGTTTCTCTTTAGTCTGAGTTGAGATTTGACTGTTTAGCCTGACGCAGATACGAGCTGTACATGCTATCTAATCATTCTGTTTCTCAGCCGTCACAATTTCCAAACGTGTCAAAGAATGCGTTTATTCCTTTCTGTCTTTTTAACATTTTCATCTGGCAAATCTAAATGTAGAAAGACATCCTCCAGCAGCATCTCTTTGTGGCAAACCATGTGGGTTGACTCATGCAGGAGCACATATGTGGAGAATAAAAAAAAAAAAAGTTATTGCAAGCATATTGCTAAACTTCTTATGCTGAAAGCATGTTGTTAGCATGCTTGTTAGATTTTTGACGTTGTCTTTTTTGTATTTGTATGCATTTGTAAATACATGACCTGAACAATCTGGTTTCCTCATTGTTAACCAACGGCAAATGACGTTCAAGCTATTACATGACTATAAATCTTCAAAAAAAAAAGGTTTCACCAAATGAATTACTTATTTTAGATTTTTTGGCATGATAATTACTTTAATTGTGCTTTACGGTGGCACAGTGGTTAGCGCTTTGCCCTCACAGCATGAGGGACCCTGGTTCGATTCCAACAAGGGGAGCTTGGAGCAACACTAAGGGGATGGATGTTTCTAGTTTATAGATTTTGCATGAAAGAAGAGTTAATGTTCAGAAAAATGCTAAGTTTTTATTCATCAGTTGCTGCAAAGACTGACCAGAAAAACGAACAAACAAAATAAATAGCTACATTAATACAATTACATTGATCATAAAAAGAGCAACATGTACAAACATATACATTTGCTTCAATACCAAAAGAGCAAAAAAAGATCCAGTGAAATGAAAGGCAAATATCAGCCTTTACAGGTGTAATAACCAAATAAACACCAAATTTTGTCAAAAATTACTGTGGGGAAATGTGTGGTCAAAGTTCAATCAGTCTTGTTAAAGTTTTAAATTTACTATTTTACCTTAAATCTCCCAAAATACTTCAATGTGATCTTGTGCTTCAATATTCCAAGTCACTTACATGGTCAGTGAAGCTGGAGGCCTATCCGCTTCAATAAATCATGTTTTTGAATGACCGGAGTCAGATGGAGCTCTGAGGTCTTACGAGTGTGTGCGTTTGTGTGCGAATGTGTCTATGTTTGTGTAATATGTTGCAAGATACTGCTGTTGACATCATACAAGTTATGGCTTATCCAGCAGGATGGGAGATAACAAGTCCTACATGCATGACAACAAAACAGAGACACACATTTATTATTGCCTCCCTCATTTTTCATGCATATCTCAAGTTTTCATGTTTTAATTGTATAGTTCGATAGTAAGTACGAGGGTTTACCTTTACTGATGGAACCACAGATTTTTTTTGCCCTTTTGATTTTTTGCCATTATAGCTCTTTTTTTTTGTTCTGATTTTCTGGTCAGCATCTTTAAAGTTTTTAATAAGCCTTGTGACTTTAAGTGACACCAGTTCGAGACATTTTTTTGTGGGGGGCCTGTCAATTTGTTACAACCACTGTTTACCCTCCTATTTTGCTGCTGCCAGTTTGTATAAGTGTCCATTAATTATTTAAACAACTTAGGGTCAGGGTCTGGACTGTACATTTATTTGAAGAACTGATTAGTGTGTTTCAGCAAAGGGATTTGTAACATGGGAGGGGGGATTCTAGTCAGGTACTTGCTTCATTACTGAAACCGTGTCACATACCAGCAAATGTATCACAAAGAAAGGTAAATTATGACTGTTCCAATTATCTCGAAAATCTTGAATGTAGTTCAGTTTTTTTCGCATGGAGTTTATCACCATGACACAACCGGGTTAAGATGGAGATAAGAGATGAGAACAAATTAACACAGGCCTAATAACAAATAGCTTGTTACGCAGAATCACTGAAAAAGCATATGCTGGTTGATCAACCCAAGATGGCTGAAATGTCTGTGCTGAGCAGGTTCGACAATCCAACAACTATCATGAAATAATAGTGATATCATACTGCTTGCTCAAGTTCACTTGATATACCTCGCTATGATGCTTAAAGGTACAGGATTATTTCTATTACTTTGTACATGTAGAGCACATTTTGGGTCTGAGGCCTAAAACTGGATGTCTGAGAGATTCATTTCCTCATTGCAATTCACTAATGGCTAAGAAAATGGGAAAAGACATGGAAGAAGTTAAGAAGTCACGTAACTATATGTCCGGTGAGCTGACAACAGTGGTGACACAACAAACGGACTTAATGAAACTGATTGTGGAACTACAAAATTTGAGGGAAGTGATTAAGGAGAAAGACAAGAAGATAGATGAGCTGGAAAACAGAGTAGAGCAGCTGGAGCAATACACAATAATTGAGGATGTGGTGATAACTGGTCTGGAGACCACACATCACACATATACACGGGCCACCTTTGGAGATCATCAAGGGGAGGACGCACCACCAAGTGAACCACAGACACTTGAGCAACAAGTTCTGCAGTTCTTTGATAGCAAAGGCATCTCTATGGACAGCGCAACCACAGCTGCTTGCCACACAATTCCTCAAAAACATGCAAAAAAAAAACGAAAGATAATAATTAAGTCTGTGAACAGGAAACATAAAGTTGAATTGCTAAAAGTTGAAAAGAAGCTTAAGGGCACTGCAGTATTTGTGAATGAACAAAAAGGAATGCAGAGATTGCTTGAGAAGCAATAATTCTGAAGAAGGAGAGGAAAATACAGGACACATGGACAGGGAACTGCAAAGTAATGATAAAGTTGAATGGACCACCAGAACAGGCCAAAGTTTTGCGCGTAAGGAATTTGTCAGAACTGGAAAAATTCAATTGAATGGGATACTCAGCAGTAGAAAATTGGACGGATGGGTAAAGTGTTTTATTTTTTTCTTGTTGAGTATAAGGATTCTGTTTTTGTTTGTTTCTTTGTCTTTTTTGTCTTTTATTTTTCTTTTTTTTTCAGATTATGGATCAAGCAAATTATTTAAAACCAGGAAGTAATAAATATGTAAGGTTATTTGATGAGGTAGAACATAAATCTAATCAGGTAGGAAATTATGTTGATCCAGAAATCAGTCTTTGTAGCAACACTCAGCTGGAGTGTGACTATCAAAATGCAGAGGACTGTAAAGTGGAAATTAGGGGATTTTCATTGATACATTTTAACAGCCAAAGTCTCTACAGTGACTTGCCTAATATTAAAGACTACTTGAATAAGTTTGAAGAGATATTCAAAGTTGTTGCTGTCTCAGAGACTTGGATCACAGAAGGGAAGGAGTTATTGGATATATTTGTTCGTTATGAAATGTTTACTCAGAATAGATCTAATAAAAGAGTGGGTGAGGTTGCGCTGTTTGTCAGAACTGGTTTAGATTGTACAGTAAGGTCAGAAATCTGACATTTTATGTTGAAAACCTGATGGAATGTTTGTCAGCTGAAATCAAATGCAAAAATACAAAAGTATCGCAATCTATTAATAAGTCACAATTTCTATCTATTAATATTAAGGCCACACAGGATAACAACAGATAGTGTTACATTGATTGATAATATATTTGTAAATCAAACCGGTATCAAGACAAAAAGCAGCCTTTTCCTAATATATATAACAGATCATTTAGCTGTATTTGCTGTGATTGAAATGAGTCGCAGTGATGAAATATCTCCAAGAATGGAAAACATAATTTAATATTACCAGGAAAAAAAAACACCGGTTGCTATTGAAGCTATGAAAAATAAACGTTTATGCTGCAACTGGACTGATGTTTATGTTGATGATGTACATTATCTTCTCAAACATTTTCTTCTCAAACAATATAAGCTAACATTTAAAAAAAAAGTCGACAGCATGGCTCCCTAAGGGTTTGGAAAAGGCTTGCCAAAAAAAGAACAAGTTATATTTGGACTTTATTAAAAATCCTTCAAAGTAAAAAGAGGAACAAGGAATATAAAAACAGTTTTACTGTAATAATAAGAAACCAAAAAAAAAAAGGATTATTATGATCAGCTATTACTAACATATAAAAACAATATTAGGGGCACATGGATGATGATAAATAACTTAGTAACAAACAAAAAAGAAAGAGACTTAAACATTAGCACTGAATACAAATAGGATATTGCCAATTATTTCAATATTTTTTTGTTAATGCGGGCCCTAAACTATCTGAGCAGTTACCAAAAGCTGAGCCCTCTCACCCAGGGACTGGGGCCTGGTTACAGGAGGTACATATACTGACGTTCCCGAATGTTCGGGAGAAGTGAATTATTGTGTTGGCGTGTCCACACATTAAAGTTTGAACCCCTCCACAATTCCGTCGTTTTCCTCACCGACGCACCACTATATTGCCAATAATAGCAATACTATGTTTATGAGTTGTGTTCGTCAAAGTGAAGTATTACAAGTAGTTCACACATTTCAAAATAAAAAATCTACATATTGTCATGGGATAGATATGTCTCTCATCAAGAAAGTCATCCACTGTATCATCCAACCTATTACTTACATTTGCAACTGATCATTTCTGAGTGGAACTGATTAAATGAAATTAGCCAATTTTTTGTTTAAGTTATTCCAATTTACAAAAGTGGTAACAAACAATTAGAATCCAATTCTAGACCAATCTCACCACCACAAAAGTTCTCAAAAATTCTAGAAGAAATCTTTGCAATTAGACTTGATGCATTCATTAACAAGTATGAACTATTAAATGACCAGCAACATGGATTTAGGAACAATCGGTCAACTTCCTTGGCTGTTATGGGATTTACAGAACATGTTGCAATGGTACTTGACCAAAAATTAAATACAGTTGGTGTTTTTATTGATTTAAGTAAGGAATTTGATACAATCAATCATGCAAATCTGTTAAATGTAAATATTACAGTCTATGTGGCTTAACAAAGAAATGGCTTCAAAGTTATTTAAGCCCAAGATTACAATATGCAACAGTTAATAACATGGACACACAACTTCAGAAAGTAACATGTGGTGTGCTGCAAAGCTCGGGTGTGGAACAAAAATTATTTACACTGTATCTGAATTATATTTTTTTGGTATCAACGCTGCTGAAATTTGTAATGTTTGCTGATGATACTTTTTTTTTGTACTGAAAAAGACATAGGGGAATTATTGCAAGTGGGTTATAATGAATTTGTTTCAATTAAAAAGTGGTTTGACTTTAATAAACTATCATTAAATGAAAACAAAACAAAATCAATTTCCGGGAAATTATTAAATATTTAAATATTATATAATATAAATATTTTCTGGAAACAGAAATGTTGATAATGGTAAACTGTTTTTAAATGGAGTCGAACTTGAAAGAGTATATGAAACCAAATTCTTAGGTATGATCACAGACAGTAAACTCAGTTGGAAACCACATGTTGAATATATTAAACATAAAGTATCTAAATCCATTGCTATTCTCTACAAAACAAGAGACGTATTCAACAAAAAGGCTTTGTCTCTAATTTATTGTTCTTTAGTTCTGCCCTATTTGTCAAATTGCGCAGAGATCTGGGGGAACGCTGGGAAAACATGTCTAGATTCTGAAAATTTTTTTTAAAAAGGCTACGAGAACAGTCAATAAAGTGCAGTATCTTGCACCTACCAATAATTCATTTATAAGAAATAAAACCTTAAAACTAAGTGATATTGTAAAAATTAAAATGTTAGAGATTCTTTATAGAGTAATAAACAACAAAATCCCAAACTGTATTTCATGCTTCTTCAAACTCAGAGAAAATCGTTATAATCTCAGAGGCGTATTTATTTTTGAATGTGCTAAAGCAAGAATTATTGTGAAATCAAGGTGTGTCTCTGTTCTCGGGGTTAAATTATGGAATGGAATTATAGAAGATTTGAAAAAATGTACTTCTTTGTTACATTTTAAAATCTTAAGTTTCAAATTTTTAAAGAATATGAAAAATGTGTATAAACTTGTTCTTTTTGTGATGTTGAATATGGTCTTCTTCTTTTCCTTTCGGCTTTACCCTTCAGGGGTCGCCACAGCGAATCAACCTTCTCCATATAGCCATATGCTCTGTATCCTCCTCTCTCACGCCAACTGATGATGATATGGCAATACACGAAAACTTTAAAAGCTGGTTAAACCAAAGGTGTAAAATAGGATAGCCTAAAATAAGCACTGGTTCTGCCTATTCCTTTTTTGGTTGCAATTTATTTCATGACATTGTTTGAACTTTGTTGATGTGATGACCAAAATAAAATGATCAATCATTTTACTTTGAAACCAATGATCCATCCCTCACCCCATGCTGCTCCAGTCCTCTCATTTTATTGTTCTTCTTTTTTCTTTTCTTTTCTTTTTTTTCTTTCTTTATTCTATTATTTATTCAACTATTATGCCTTTTACTCCATACCACCACTGCCCCTTTCACTCGTAAGTACATTGAGAAAACCTGGGATCACTTAAACAGTTCACAAGGATGTTTCCATGATTGTTTTTTTTTTTGTTTTGTTTTGTTTGTTTGCTTTTTCAACCCATCTCTCTCAGAGACATGTTGGACATGCTGGAGTTGCTTCATGATACAGGCCTCAGGTTAAGTTGCCTACTGACATGAGCAAGAACCAGAACTCAAACCAGATGTAGCGCAGAGATACTGGGTGGATGGCAAAATTAAATGAGTCTATCACAACCTTATGTTTTTTGTATTTCTGTATAAGTACAGGTTGTTTCCCGTAAACATCACAACTTCTCTGATGTTGGTAGGCATACCTGCAACACATTCACACAAAGCCAAAATGCTATTTCCCACCAGAATAGACACAATATGACTCAAATCCGATGTATGACAAACATGATATACAGTAGATAATCCATCTCTCTTTCATTAACGTGGCAAACAAAAAAAAGAAGAAAAACGAATACAAATTTGTATATAAATAAAACATATAATAAATAGAATACTAACCCAAGGTGATTAGAAAGCTACATTTTCTTGATAGAATTGGAAATAATTGAATAGAATAATTTTATTGTAATCGTAAAGTGCAAAATAAAAAAATTAAGTTGCATCTCCAGTTTGTTTCTCATGCATGCTAGCGCCCTGCACACACACAGCTCTGGCTTCCCAGTGGGCACACATAAGCACAGACACCAACACACACACACATGCCTCAGATAAATAGACATAATTAAAAAAGAATTTATACACAATGAATCAAGTACAAAGAGGAAAGTACAAAAAGCTCAAAACTAAGGCACAGTCGAATAATTGTCCTGAGTCACATGAAGCTGCCAGAACACTTGTGTAACCAAAGTGCCAGGGCCAAATTGTTACATTTTGCTCCCCCACAGATCCATGTTTATTTGTCATCTACTCTCTTCCCTAAGCCACCACCTCACTCAGCGCTCTGCAGAGCAGGTGGTGTTCAGGGGATCTCCTTACTTGCCTCTACATCTGGCTGCACTGTGTTATGTTCAGACTCCGTCCTAGGACAACAGATAAGCACCGATGATAGATACAAGGTGTCACCATCCAAAGCTGAGACTATTTATTACAGCCGTTTCATGTGCTGACGCTATCTGTATGACTTAATGTGATGCATGTATATGTGCGTGACGAGGCGAGGAGAATAGGTTGCACAATGGGTTCAGTGTGTGTGTAAGGTGAGTGGGTGTTTGGGAAAGTGGCGACTGGAAAGGGAAATTATAAGGGGGAGTAGGAAATTGTGCTTCACAGACAGAGGACAATGTACAGATATACAGTATATTGGAGAGAGATGGTAAAGTGCAAAGAAAAATGAGATTTAAAGAATGGGTTAAAAAAAGAAAAGAATGCTATGGTCAACGTCAACTTTTCGGGCTCTATGGATTTTCTGGCTTCTAGCAATTGTATGGAACTGTTTTCTCTGTTTTCTTTGCTTTTCTTGTTACAACCGACAACCTGCCTCCCACCCCCCACCCCCCGCCCATTTTTTGTTTGTTTTTTGATACCTTTTACAGATAATGTGAATCTGCAATTGGCTGAAATGTGCTGTGCATGCAACATGGTGCCAAAAAATGAAGGAAAGAAGACAACTCCATGTAAACAGATCAGGATTTGCAGAACATCAAGGGTTGGTTGCATTAACTCAAGGATATTCTTTTTGGAAGAATAAGGGAAAATAGCAAACATCAGCTCCAATGTCGTCTACCTGAAATGAAAGTAATTTTTTGTTAATTTAAATTTAATTTGTAAATTTTAGTTAATTGTTTGTTTATAGTCATTTCATTTATTTAATCATTTTGCGAATGATAGGTCAATGTTTGAAATTGGATGCACTTTGCATTAGAAAGGGGAAATACATTTTTTGCTTAAAACTCATATTGTTTATTATTGGGGAAGGCATGATGGCGTGTATGTTGGCCCTTTCACCTCACAGCATGAAGGTTCCTGGTTGGATTCCGCTAGGGGCCTCTCTATGTGGAGTCTCCATGTTCTCCCCATGTCTGCATGGGCTTCATCTCAGAGTTCAAAAACATGCAGTCGGTTCCTTAGGAACCCCTTTATCACCCAGATGTTTGAATGTGACAGAGAACTGTTTTATGTCTGTATATAATGTGTGAATGAGGGAGTGAATGGTTATTGTTCTCTATATGTGACCCTATGATCAATTGGTGACCGGTCCAAGGTTTACCCAGCTTCTCGCCAAGTGCAGTGATAGGCTCCAACCCTGAGTGCAGTATAAGCAGCATAAATGATGAATGAATGAATGCATGTTTATCATTGTTGACAACATTTATCGTCATCAGTTGACAAGGATCTACATCACCATAATTGTTACTCCAACCCATCATTGCTGCTGGGCAAATGAGCAACATCTAGCTTTATAATGAGTTTTACTCATTTTTGTAACTATGATGTTTACAGATGACATTGTGATCTGTAGTTAGAACAGGGAGCAGGTTGGGGAAAATCTTGGGAGGGGGAGGTATGCTCTGGAAAAGAGAGGAAAGAAGGTTAGTCACATTAAGAAAGAATATATGTGTGTAAATGAGGGGAACCTGGGAGGAACAGTAAGGCGACAGGGAGTGGAGATCAAGTCGTTGGAAGATTTCAAGTACTTAGGGTCAACAGTCCAGAACAATGGATATTGTGGAAAAGAGGTTAAGAAATGGGTTCAAGCAGGTTGGAATGGGTGGAGAAATATGCCATGGGTACGATGCGATAGAAGACTATCAGCCATAATGAAAGGAAAGGTGTACAAGACAGTGGTGAGACCAACGGAGCTGTATGGTTTGGAGACAGTGACAATGACAAAAAGACAGGAAGCAGAGCTGGAGGTAGCAGAGATGAAGTTGTTGAGGTTCTCTTTGGGAGTGACGAGGAAGGATAGGATCAGCAATGAGTCCATCAGAGGGACAGCACGTGTGAGATGTTATGCAGTGAAGGTCAGATAAGCTTGACTGAGATGGTTCGGTCATGTGCAGAGTAGGGATAGTGAATATATTGATCAACAGGTGCTGGAATTGGAGCTGCCAGGTATGAGGGCGTATGAAGACCAAATGGAAGATTTATGGACGTAGAGAGAGAGAGAGAGAAAATGTTAGCTGGGGTGAGAGCGGAGGATTTAGAGAATAGGATTAGATGGAGAAGGTTGATTCGCTGTGGCAACCCCTGAGGGGAAAAGCCAAAAGGAAAAAAAGAATAATAATTTTTGTAACTAAAACCACGTATTTGGTGGTCAGTGTTGATATTTTGGAACCTGCCATGGACAGTCCAACATTCTTGGAGTAAAAAAAGGAAAAAAAAAAAAAGAAAGTTATAAAAACAGATCTATAATTGTTCTGATTCCTATCCGAGTCACTCATGATGACTTTTTATCCTCTCCTGTTCCACTCACGTGATGAATAATTAAAATGATTCTCATCCTGCAGGAATTCAGTGACCTGTGTGCATGCAGTTCTTTAATGTGCACAAGTAAGTGTGGAGCTACTGTCTAGTAACCAGCACATATTACTCATTTTTTTTCGGTTTCCATTTCTCCCTGGCCATGAGCTTTAGTCCTCTGGGATATTCTCCTCAGTCCAGGCTCATTTCTCTACCGATGAAATATTGCACCGCTGTGAAATATCTCATAGAGATTTATCTGTGCTGGCCACTTGTGAAAGCCCCCCTGAATCTCATAAACCCTCACATAACGGAAAGCCCTCGCTACCAAATCCACCAGCAACCAAAATTGTTGAAGAGCCACTTCAGCACCTTACTCAAACCTTCTGATACATAAGGGGGGGTAGAGCAGGGTGTGGGCTCGCCGGACAGAATCCCCTACTGGTTTAGAAAGCTTAAAGGGTGATGTTTATTGAAAAAGAAAAAAACCTCCGAGAGGCACCTGCGCGCTGACAAACTCCTGTTCGATAAGTCAGGGGAACATGGAAGGTTAAAAGAGGGCATGCATGAATTATTGAATTGGATCTGGATCTCATTGCACAATAAGATCAGGTACCTTTTTAGTAAATAGTCCTTTTGCTGCTGCAGTGTTATGTTGTGTTCTCTCAACCAAAGTTACAAAACTGAAACTATAAGCATTAATTCTAATTCTGGTGGTATTTTAATAGATTACCCACTTTCTAATGTCACTTTCCCTCACTGTTACATCCATTGCCTGGAAGCTCTACACTCGGTTCTCACATATCTGCGTCCACAAGAGACCCCAGTGCTCTGTCACTGAACTGTATGAAAACACAATAAAAACTTTCAGGCCAGCTTGTCTGCAGGGATGTATGGTTTCCGTTGTGCTCAGAAGGGGTTCGTAAAGTGGGGTCGGTCATATTAAGCAAACACTCACGCATATGCTCGTGCGCGCACACACACACACACACACACACACACACACACACACGTAAGGCAGGGGTGGGCACAAACATAAAATAAGAGTTCAAAATGGCCTTTGAGGGCAAAAAGGGAAAAATCTTACTTGGCATGTTGCTTTAGATAGTCTGTTACATTTTTAACAAATTAAGGCAATATCCAAGAGCAAATATTTGTAGATTTTTCCCAATCTAAATGACAGAAAGCAGCGTGGCCAAATCTAGACTTGTGTGTTTTGCATTTTCTCATTTATGCTCACCAGATATTGGCATATATATGCACACGTGTACACACAATAAGAACTTAGATCCTGTGCAATTAGAGCCCAAACAAATTTTCCTTTGTGCTTGTTAACAATATTCCCACATTTTTTTACACTCATTCCTGCGTTCATGCTCGCATGATTTGACGGTCCTGTTTTCCGGAGTTGTTAGTCTGCATTCTCCCTGTGTCTTCCTCCATCTGCCTCTCCATCACAGGCTCTCTGCCTCTAACCTTTTCTCTTTGTCTTTATACCATGTTTTGCATTTGAAAAGACCACCCATGAGTTCAGGAGGGGGCAGATTCTCAGAGAGGAATTTGTTTAGAATATTAATTGTTTTGTTGTTTTGTTTTGTTGTTTTTTTTCCATGGGAAAAGTGCCCACATTAACACTGCCTGCCACCTTCATTCTAAGTCTCTGCTCTGCATAAACAAAGTGCATCGTGCTCAAATGGGGCGAAGGGTCTGAAGTAGGCTTCCATTTGCACTGACTCATCAACGAATTTGATTATTTCATTTATACGACCAGCTGTGGTTCCACTCACCCCCATTAAATGTTTGTCCTTTTGTAAAACTGACACAAGTTACAAGGTTTCACATTTCCTATTGGAGGCCATAGTCCACTGAAAGCAGCATTTCTTCACAACTTTGGAGTTCAGATATTTCTAACAAATATGCAAATTAGCTAAAATACAGTCATTTTATTTCAAGTTTTAGTCTTTTTCTGTGCATTAAGGATTCTTTTAATTAAGTCTCCACAGCCTGATCTTTTTTTTTCATGTAGCTCGACATGCTTTCACTCAAATGCTTATTCCCATTAATCATCAATATGCCTAGTGCATGATAGTAGGGTAATTTAGGATCTATTTTTGGCGTGGACACACATGTCTCTTGTTTTGGTGTCACACACGAAGGGTTGGTCGATGCTGTTTTAGAGCACAAAACGACAACATATTATCACAGTAAGTCATTTGGCTGAACTCAATTCCTACTTTATATGCTGTGTCAATGTTAGTCCTTAATACATGTATGCTGACAAATGCCTATGCGATAAATAGGATCATATGCGCATTGCGCCATTAAACATCTTTTATTAGGGAAATTCTTGCGTACAATTTCTGATAAATAATCCTAACATGTTTACTGCAACCACAAACGCAGCCATTTAGAGGCATTTCTGCTATAAAACCCGTGAGGGATTTGTGTACTGGCAAAGGTAAGCCTGTCATTCTCAGACACACATCTTTCCTGTAAGGGGCTGTGAGAAGAGAGGAGGATGAAGGAGCTACGATACTTGTAGTCGAGTAACACTGACACAAGAAACATAGTCATATCAAATACACCTTTTTTTTAGTTGTGAATGATGAACTAACACTCTTCCCTAAATCAATACTCCGCAGGCATCTCATATGTTATATTCAATAGTATAGTCAGTGCTGCCTTGCAAGTCACTCCACCCTACACCGCATCATGTTATTTCATCTCGAATGACCTCAGTGACTGATGAGAAACATTTCCTCCCCGACCCACCCTGACTGACTCAAAGCCAAAGCTTCAGCAGCATCTGTCATTCTTCATCTTCTGAACCGACGTTCAACAATGGTGTGGTCCCTAATTGTCAGCCATATCAACTCCGTCTGGTGGGGTATCAGATGGTAATCGCTACGGCAGCCTACAGTTAGTGCTGTCACTCACAGCCTCTGACGTCACAGCATCATGCCTTTGTGATTAGTTCTGGTCCAAATCCAGGGGCTCTGGATTGTCACCCACGATCAGTGTCGTATAAATGAGACAAACATTGTTCATTAAAAATTTGCAGTGTTGCAATTTTGAACAGCGCGTTGTGACACAGGAAGTTGGGGCAAGTTCTGTGTTCCTCTTTGGATCTTAAAAAGAAGAGGCTTTCAGATTTTAGAACTTTGCACGACTGACTATCAGTGAGATTAATCTGTTGATTTATCACACAAGAGTAACCTTGCAAAATGAATACCTGTGGCAAAATACTCTGGCATGTGTGCCAACAACTTGTATCTGGGGACACAGGGTATATATACATATATATATATACACAGTATATATATGTAGTATATATACAGTATATATGTATGTATGTATGAAAATGGAAAAGTGCAAAGTATACAAAATCTCCATTGTATAAAATAAATAATTGTAGTGTATTGTCAGTTGCTTGTGTCTGTAAAAGAGGTCTGTAGAGCATGCTCTTTCATTTTTAATGTTTGGGTGTTACCGGGAGAAAGGAAAAAGAATTTGCAAAGAAGTCACAGTCACAAACAGATTATCCAGCTCTAATACAAATAATAAATAGTTTCTTGATTGATCTGATGTTTAGAACTAATCTGCGTTGTGTGTCGACAAACACACAAGATACAGACATAGTTTGGATAATGGTATCAATCCTGTGCATACAAAAATAAAATAGAAAAATGGCAAAAAGGGTGAAAGTACCTTTTGATTTGGACACCTGTTGGTGCACCAATGCCTTGAAAAAACAATTCAAACAAGTGTCACATACAACAGTTACTTTTAGACCTGGTCTGAAATGCATGTCTTTTTTTTCCTCCTTTTTAAATTGTAATAAATGAATAGTAATCAGGATATTAATTTTTCAAGAATTTCCTGAGCCGCACCTTATATTCAGACAAACACACCCAATGGTCAAACACTTAAATAGAATTTTTTTGTGAAAGGGCGCCGGGTGGAACAAATGACCACTGTATAGGGTGGAAACTAAGAAAGCAGAAAAAAAAAAAAGTTTCCAAGCTACTTGCACCATGCTTAAAATAAATAAATTAAAATGATTTATTTTAAAAGTGTGTCCTCTTAAAGACAATCAATTCCATTATCTTAGACTATACTATTCACTATAAAACTGGGTTTAGATTACAAGCTTTTTTGTCTCGCACAGTGTAACGCAACAGTGGGAACCAGCTAGCATAGGTCTGCTCAGCCTTCAACACATCAACCTGGGACTAATGGGTCATAATCTGTTTATCCACAAGAAACAATCCATATCCAGATTATCAGCAGAAAGTGAACCAAATGGCAAATAAGGTGTGCGTCCTTCGATAATAATACCAGACCCAAAAGAAAAGGCAATGAATTTTGATAAAATAATAGGAGACACGGATGATGAGGTGGAGACGGCGCTCATGCCTCCGGTGTGACACATCTGCTGGTCTGTCTGGAAAACATCCATAAAAAACATGTCATCCCCTCTGCTTGTTACTACCATTACCGACGTCACGTGGTTTCTGCAGGGGCTGATAACTTTTTCAGATGGAACCACATAATGCTTTTGAACACAGTTCGCCCTTTGATATCCATGTGCTTGTCTCTTCTGTTCACCTTGTTATCCAACCTGCCCTTCTCTCCCCATCCCTCCTCTGTTTTTCTTAATACCTGAGGAATGAGCAGCATATTGAGATTTTTTCTATATGAGTGAAACTGACAAGCATGTAATTGCCCAAAATATGAGCCAACTGCAGTGAACGACTATCCCAAGATTGCAAATGTCATGTGTCCAATATGAGTGTTTCTCATATTAAATGTATTTTCACCAGCAAATGTATCGAGCTTATCTCCCCTTGAGGTATTTTCACTGTTAATGAAGTCAAACAAATGCAACTTGTTTGTATGAACAATTTATATGCATTACCTCTGAAGGTTTTGATTTGTCACTTTTTGACTCAGTGATTTGATCATTCTGTCAAATGGAAAACGCGCTGTCTCCCACTTCGGATGCTTTTTCCAACAAAATAGTAACACATTTAGTTTTATTTATGGATTTAAGATTGACCATACCGGCAATTAGAGAGGGATCAGAGGTAAAAAGTAACACTGTGTTATGTTCCCTCGTCTGTGGTAAGAATAATAATATCACAGTCACAGTGGATATATGGTATCTACAGTAAGTGTAATCTTTATAGTTACTATTTTTTGCACTTGAACGGATATTCTACTTCTTCCATGAAACACCTGCAGTTTTGTTGTTTTTCAAAATTGCATAACTGGGGCGAGAGGAATTGGTTTTAACTGCCTTTGCCAACACATTTTGGGCTTTCTTTCTTTTCTACCCACAAATATTGTTACAATGCATTTGTGATTTTTCCCATGGATTTTGCGCTGGCAATGTTGCAAATGCACCTCTCAGTGCAACCTTGGGTAATACTGAAGGAAGAGTGCTTTGATTTTTTTTTATATACTGGTGCAGGACTCTCATGTGCATTGTTCAATGCACAAGATAGCCAATGCATTTGATCAAATATATGGAAAAAATCTGGAAAAAGTTAGCTCAGCTGTAGCATTAAGTGTGTAAGTTGCATTATCAAAGATGTAGATAATCAAAAAACATTTTCCTTCATATTGAGTTTCATTGTCTTTTCTTTTTTTAAAAAAAACAGTTATCATCGTATCATTATTTTTTTTATTTATCTATTTTTTTCCAGAAATGTATATAATTTGGCAAGAGATTGTAGACAAAATCTTATTAGAGAAAAAGCCACTACTGTTGAAATCAATCTTTATTAGACACGGGATGTAGCCACATCTGGTCCGAAGTCATGGAAATTTGGTCAGACATGATTCACAACAGATGAAGACTGCAGATCACATCTCTGCCCAGAAAATAACTTTTATAAAAAAATAAAAAAAAATCCTAGATATGTTTTTTTTTAAATATTATTTTTGCAAGAGTCTGAGCATTTGTGTTTTGTGTAAAACCTGAGAAATCTTTAGACATTTTTCTTTTTTCCTCACAGTAAGAATACATTATTCCACAGTCACCAGATCACTTGTATTGATTGTCTGGATATTTTAATCTGTGTTTTGCCCAAAATGCTCCCATATTTTTGAGGGGCTCCATAATAATTGAACTAAACTCTTTTCACACAAAACCATTATTTTGCGTTTAGTTTTTTCACAAGGGGGCCTGGGCATGATGGTTGTGGAGAGAGTGGCTAAAGATTCCAGCCTTGTGGTGAAAGCAGTAAACAAACACATAAATAAATCGGCGACATGGTGCCACAGTGGTTAGCCATTTTGCCTCACACCAAGAAGGTCCCTGGTTCGATTTTGAACAGGGGACGACAAAACAACAATGCAGGGTACGATATATAATTATAATTGCATATATTTAATACAAGAAAATTAATCCATCATCTGCCACTTATGCTGCACTCAGGGTCACGGGGGATGCTGAAGCCTATCGCAGCTGTCATCGGGCGAGATGCGGCGTGCACCCTGGACTGGTCGCGAGCCAATCGCAGGGCCACATATCAACAGACAACCGTTCACTCGGGTCAATTCTTTCAAAAAAAAATTTTCCAGTTAACCTGCTGCGTGTTTTTGGACTGTGGGACAAATCTGGAGAACCCGGAGGAAACCCACGCAGAGACGGAGAGAACATGCAAACTTCCCCTTATCTTATCGGTCCTCTTATCTGAATCGAACCAGAGTCTGTGAGGCTGTGAGGCCGAAGCGCTAACCACTGCACCACCGTGCAAAAATACAAAATACAATTAGAAAAAAATAGAGCAACAAACAAACCGCACGCCAGGTATATTGAACTACTTTATCTGTACTATCACCTGTACTCCTATCTTTATAAATTCTTACATGCCATTGTTGAACTATATTATACGTGTATAAAAACCTTTGCATACGTGGATTAAAAGCTTTGTCCAATCTTGTATTGTTAATCTTGCATCTACATTTCGTTACAAATGTTCTGAAAATGTTAAAGCAGAAAACCTCCATTTAGCTGAGGAATCATTACTTAACTGGGGAAAAAAAAAATCAAATTTTAGCCCCAGGCATTTATTTATTTATTTATTTATTTATCTATTCATTTATTTGTAGTTTGTGGCTTCATAAAATAACATTTTCTTTAGACCTGTTTATTTTATTCAAGCAACAAAAAAAAAAATGTCCTCGGTAAATTCAAAAAAACAATCAGTTCAGAAATGTCCAAATTTGTTCACGGAATCTTGAAAATAACATCACAACATTAAGGGCCACATTCATTTTTAGTATCAATTTTTTAGTTTGTAACATTCAAATTAGGATGGCATTCACTTTAATATCTGAATTAAATTAATGTGTATTATTATTATTATTATTATTATTATTATTATTATTATTATTATTATTATTAATGCTTGTTCTGCATTTTAAAATATATTTATGTATTTTTAATTTCCTAAGTACCCTTGGATATCCTTGGGATCTATGAAATAAATAAACTAGAGGTAGGGGTGAGGTCCAATTAACCAACATTTTATTCCAGGCCTGATATTGTATTCGTCAACCCTGAACACACTCACTGCAGACTTGGACTTTTCAATATTTGAAAGAAGTCACTTTTCAAATATTTTCCTGTTTTACTCGAAGTTCAGTTGCCGCGCGTCACCTTCGTGGCTGTCATGTTAACACTTATTATCGTTCCCAGGGATGGATTAGTTGTTTTTCCATTCCTTCAGCCTGTGTACTGTATCATGTTTCTGTCTCAGGTATTTCTCTTTTCATGTTTAGAGTCTTTTCACAGACTTTTCATCCAAGTGTGTCAATCTTTATAATGCACTATATAAGAAGTAACGTTGTGAAATTGTATCATTTTGCTGGAGCAGAAATATCCACAACTCCACATTACATTATTCAATGGCTGTGATTACTGAATACTTATTTTTTCCAAATAATTCCTCATGGATTTGTAAGTCTGCAGTTAATCAGCAGTCATGCAGTACAAAGTGATTCTTGGCTACATCTTTGTCTCAACTGTTGGGCTCATCAACCCTCAATAAATGAGCTGCCACCAATTATTATGAAAACATTGTGTCGCCAAACACATAATCCACATCATAGGAAAATGGTGTTTGCTACCCTGGCAGAGTAACATCACCCACCATCAGCTGTTTCCCCTCTTTGACCTTTGTCGCTTGCCAAGTCTAAAGCAGAGGGGTCTGCCGTTCAAGTAGCTCGTGCCCGCTCTTATATTCAATATCTAATATCTCAGAGGACTAATCAGAAGCACCTGGAAACATGAATTGCTAACTATAATGGCTGCTGTTCTTTCTCTTTCTTTAATTGAATTTGATAGTTCTCATTCTGTTTGAAGGGACACCAAGAACAAACCCACTGTTCCATGACGCCTAAATAGTGCAATGTTCAGAAATTCCCCAACATTCAACTCAGCGTTTAGCAGATCCGTTGTCACTGTCATTTGGGGTCCAAGCTCTGGAGGAATGACGTTCAGACATAAAACTAATCAAAACAGTTACACGCTTATTGAGTGGCTCCCGCATACACTGTCCTGCTGCCATCAATACTTGTTAGTGCATCAAATCCACAGCAGATATTAATCTCCAACAATATATTGTTTCCTCCAACTCAGGCTATCCAACATAAAGTGCAGCTGTTCCAAATCAGTTTGAGTGGACGCCACGAATCGGACGTAGAAGTCAGAATGTGCTGTAATATGAACCAGGGCATTGTTTGTTTTACGGCTGAGCAAGTTTGTCATTGAATCGCTTGTTTTTTAGCAGTGTTGTCTTACTTGAGTGCGGGACCCTAACTCCCGAATTTAGGGTTTCTGACTTGCAATAGGATGACAAGATTATTGTTCTTTATACAAAGTCTGTGTTCCACACAATAATATATGACACCATTGACGTTTGAGTGTTTGTGGATGCTGTGTAGTGCAAAGCGCTTTGAATCTGCAAGGTGTGAAAGTGCTCTGTACATGGAGACCATTTACTAATTGCCATTTACCATGTATGCTGTTTTGTATTCCCTCGTATTGTAATAAGGTTAATGTTAGGTCTAAGATAGATGCTATAGCTGAGAGTTTGTGTTACTCAGATATCACAAATCGGATAAATTGAAAAATCACAAAACTCAATGCACAGAGTTCATTGATAGATTATGAATTGATAAGTCGGAGTCCCTGCCGGCGAAAAAGTAAAACAGTAAGAAAAAAGAAATGAAACAGAATAGATTTTGCTCTTATGATTTTTGCGACTAAACTGATGTTTGTAATGACTATAATTTCATAATATTCTTAAACAAAATGCATTACAACTCCTGTAAGACTGAAAACCAACCAGTTTGCACCTTTTCGTTCATGATTCAACTCTTCATCTAAAAAAAAAAAAAAAACACGGTGGCTCTGTTTGTCATTGTGAGATAGTCTCAACCACATAAAACCTCAATGTCTGACAGGAATGTAATACAATACAGTTTTGACATGGCATTCCATTAAATGAAAAATAAGAAACTAAATGCACAAAATCTGCTCCTAATAGCTTGTCAAGTGTTTTCAACTGGATATCGTGGGTGTTTTAGTTGTTGGCAAGAAGGAGAAGAAAAAAAAAAGTGACATCACATTTGGCTCTGGGAATTGTGAAGGTCATTTCCTCCTTATTTTCTGATATTTATATACTTAATAAATTAGCTGTAAAAACAAGCAGTAGATTAATCTGTGGTTGGGCAGTTAATCACCTTTTATTTTCAATAACAAATTTGGGTTCCAAGAATGATGAAACTATATAATGCAGTTAAAATCATTATTATGCTGCATTCGGTTTCGCAACGATGCTCTAATTTAGTCTTGTGTCATAAATCCAGGTGCATCAGTGTTTTCTAAAAAAATAAATAAATAAATAGAAACATGCACACTGGGTTCTGAAACAAAAGTACACTGATCTTTCTTTTCTTTTTTTTATTTCTTTAAACAATAGATTGAAACTTTCACGCAGTATTGATATTTAGTTTGCTGAATTGATGATTTTTTCCAAAGCTGATGAGTAACTTTCTTTGCAAGATTTTTTTTTTTTTTGTGTCGGTGTCGTACCACGTTTTTGATTGTGTCACACGTGACCCTGATGTTCCTCATCCTGTTCTAAAGCTTTTATCTATTTTTTAAAATTTTATTTACTCACTAATATTATAATCATTATTATTGTTGGTGTTGTTGGTCTTACATTTTGTATTCATTTTTTACTTTAAAACCGTGGCTCTTTAGAAATGTCTGATCCAGTACAATTTCAGTACAAAAGATGAGGAATGAACACATGAATTGTACCGATACGATTTAATCCAATTTAAAATATCAAAACCAGCGAGTGCTGTGGCAAATGATTATTTTCCATCAGTTTATGGCTGCTCACTTCAAGGACTCCTTTATTTATTCACGTATTTATTTAATATTGAGATCACTATTATATAACATTGACAAAATATTTGCAAAAACTTACATTGCTCAATGAAAAAGAACCCTTTTAAAAAGACTTGCAATACAAAAAAAGTAAATCTCACAGGCTGCAACGAGAGTTATTTCACTTATTGTGAGACAAGAAAATTGGAAAGATAGATGGATAGATATTTGAGATTTTCTTTCCAAACATCCCCTTGCAGGTTTTTTCAATAGGACTAGAATGAGAATCATATTTCAACAGAACAATTGTGTCATTAACTTTTTGTTCTTTTTTTCTTCTCGTCACTTCTTTTGTGACTATCCTGATCGAAGCTTTGTTATTTTTGCAGAGCACGAAGCAGGAATCACCGTGATAAGGCAACGTATTGTATTTATGGAACTGGCATCTCATCCAGAATTAGTATTTTGCAAATATCAGCCTGACTTTGGCCGACTGGCTGTACCTGTTACTAATACAGAAAAGAAAGTGAAGAGGTTTTCAGAGGATACAGTTGTGTCAAATTGCAGCGGATGAAAGTGAGTTTTCTTGTCAGGCTTTTCCTGCGGCGCTGAGTTCTTTGCATGAATCTCTCCTCCCTGCTGCTCAGGATTTTATTCGAGCAGGAACCCGCAGCACCCCACTTTTCTTGCTCCCCCAAGTATCGGCTCTTGAAATAACTTCTGCACATTTTTATTGCGGTCGACATATCTGGTCCCCGTGAGCCTCAACCACCCCCTGCTGATACCAGCTGATGGGTAAGAGGGAGGAAGAAAATAAAAGCAGCACGGAAAAAAATCAAGGCTTCTGGGAATACAAACACCAGTCCTGCTTCTTGGAGCTCATATCTTTAACCCTTTCACTGAAACACTTGTGTTGGAAAATGATGCAATCCCATGTGTTGTTTAGAACCTATGCGTCAGTTGATATGAAGTTATGAATGAAACTAAAAACCTTGTTAATAGCATTTTCTTTTTTTATTGCAAATACATATACAAAACAGTCTTTAAAGACAGTACAAATACGATGCAAAATAGCAGAAGGGGGGAAAAAAAAGACTATTGGAAACATCAGCTCTTTGATATTGAGAGAAAAGGAAATGGAGCTTGCAAAGCAGAGTGATGATAATCCCTCTGACGATAACAACAAATAATGTCTTCCAGTTCCTTTAGCCTCAGTCTGAAGTCAAACACAAAGAAAAAAAAAAATCACAAATTACAAATAATTCGTACACATTTGTTAGATAGACCCCCCCCAACCCTCAGGAAAAAAGGAAACAATACATACTTAAAATAGACATTTAGATAAGATAAATAAAAAAGTCGATTACAGCATTAACCATTTCATCTAAGTACCCCCTGGGTTGAACAGAAAATGGGGAGTCCATATGCCATCTACACTGTAAAGAGGACAACTCATTCGTTTATAAGAATAGTATGCAAAATAATTACTTTGCAATAAAATTAAAGATAATAAATAAATAAAGTTTTCAAACTGGATTTGACCAGGAAAGGCAGGAGAGGGGAGGACGAAGGACGAGCGTGCTGGACACCTGCATGGTGGGAGACTGCAGGGGACACCCGAGAGGTCAGGGGGGTCTTCCTGTAACTGTCAAACACACGCTGCTGAGCGGTAATCGTAATCTCAGCTGTTCGCATTGCATGCACACGTGCATGCTCCCACACACGCACACACACATACACGTACTCACACAGACAAATGCAGAAAAGTTAGGAGAAAATGTAAGATCCAAGGCACGGACGGTGGAAAGGGTTGCAGTCCCTCCAGAAGAATACTGTGAAACTTAGTCTCTCTCTCTCTCTCTCTCTCTCTCTCTCTCTCTCTCTCTTTTGCTGTATTGCCTAATAGCTTTTCCAATGGTCGTGACACATAAGCTGGTAAAACTGCATTCAATGGAAACCGTACTCGCTGAATGGTGCAAAAAAAAAAAAAAAAAAAAAAAAAAGGAAAAAAAAAAAAAAATAAAAAAAAAATCCTTTCCAAATTAAAAAAGGAAACAAAAAATCGGCCACTTGGTTACCCCCTTACTGGTTAAAAAATAAAACCCCAAACGTTTTT
>CAAKHD010013776.1:121516-140234 GCA_901007705.1 Fistularia tabacaria | reverse complement strand
GCTGTATTGCCTAATAGCTTTTCCAATGGTCGTGACACATAAGCTGGTAAAACTGCATTCAATGGAAACCGTACTCGCTGAATGGTGCAAAAAAAAAAAAAAAAAAAAACAAGAGGAGAAACAAAGAGTAACTCAAGCAAATATCCTTTCCGAATTAAAACAGGGAACCAGATACTGCGCTACTGGTTAGCCACTGATCTGGTTAAAATATAAAGCCTCAACGATTTCTATCTACAGGTAGAAATAATTACCCGCCCCACCCCCCCACCCCACCCGAGGGTTACAAACTGCCAGCGTATGAAGAAACAAAAAAAACAAACAAACAGAAGAAACATACACAGTACCTACTGAAATATCAACAGTCAAATAAGTCCTCACAGAGGATTTTCTTAAGTCTCTTCATCTCTCTAAAAATATATATATAGTTTCTATCATGATACATAAACCAAGGCACGGCGTGAGCCAATCACAAGTCCAGCTCTCTGCTTCCCCACTTTCAAGTGTCTTAATTCAGGGAGCAGTTCTGGAGGAGGAAGTCTCCCTGAAGTAAAGTGTTTCTGGAGTGTGTGTTTTTTGCTTTTTTTGTTTCATTTTTTGGGGGGGTGGGGGGTGGGGGAGGGGTCGGGGTTTGTATGGCTGTACATGTCATTTGTAGATGTGTGTGTGTGTCTGTGTGTGTGTGTGTGTGTGTCTGTGTGTGTGTATGTGTGTGTGTGTCTGTGTCTGTGTGTGTGATAGTCTGCCAGGCCGCTTAGGGTCTGGTGAGCTGGGTGTAAACTGGAGCCTGCTCCCAGTGCTGTGGGCTGCTCTGGGGGATGGAGGGCACCCCTGTGTTGTCAGCAATGGGCGTGTACATGGGCCTCTGGCTGGGGCTGCTCATGTAGCTGAAAGTCGAGTACAGCCCTGAGCCCTGCCCAGCCCCCGCATGGCTGTAGTACGAGGCGGCGGCAGCAGCACCGGTGCCCCCCTGGTGGTCAGAGTAGTCATACTGCTGTGCCCTGGAGATGGCTGGGTAGGAGGAGGGGCTGTAGTGCTGCAGGTTGAAGGGGCTGTAGGCGACGTGCTGCGGGGAGCCCTGCTGCTCGCTGAAGTGGCTCGGGCTCAGTTGTTCTGTCTTGATCTGGGTCCGCTGGTGAGCCTGACTTGCCTCTGACCCGCTGCTGCTCCCCAGGGTGGTCAGGGTGTGCTGCTGCTGCTGCTGTCCCGGCTGGTTCTGGCCTTTAGCCATCCAGGCTGCGGGCCCCCCCGCCTGCGGGCTGACTGGAGCGCCACTGATGCTGTAGCTGCCAGTGTAGGCGACAGGCGTGGTGTTGCCGGGCCCGCTGGCAGAGCCCGGGTGACCGTTGGGCGGTAGGTATTGGTCAAACTCGTTGACGTCGAAGGTCTCAATGTGAGAGATGACATCGCTGCTCAGCTCGCCGATATCAACATCGCGGAAGTCAATGTTGAGCTGGCGTGCGCTGGAGCCGTCGGGAAGGGACCGGAGGCCGCCCTCACGCTTTAGGTCCATCTTGCCAGAACTGACATCAGTCTTTGGAGTGGTGGGAGGGGTCGGAGGCCCCTGGGAGCCTGGAAGATGACAACAGATGGATGAGATAATTTGCTCTTCACAAGAAAATTTGATAGCCTCGTCAATCAAAGAAGACATTTGTAATAATATTTGCGAGAAAAAAAAACAAGAAACCAAAAATGACTCCATGAAGGACTACAAAATTATTTTAAAAAAGGTGTTCTGCTCACCTGAGTGCTCCCCTGGGGAATGCACCTCTCCCATGCTGGATGCAGGGGAGTCCGCCTGCTGCAGGGCCTTAAAGATGGCATTGGGGGAAATGTGCGTCTGCTCGCTGCCGTCCTCCGGCTCGCTCTGTCCGTTCTTCACGGACTTCCTCCGCCGGGGCTGGTACTTGTAGTCCGGGTGGTCCTTCTTGTGCTGCACCCGGAGGCGCTCAGCCTCCTCCACGAACGGCCGCTTCTCTCCTTCATTCAAAAGTCTGCGGGTACAAATAAAAAAAAGAGGGGGAGGGGGGTTAAATGTTAAGATCTTCTCTCCCCCCCACACACACACGCACACACATACACACACACAAACCCACTCCCTCCACCCGGCCCTCCCCTTCTTTTTCTCCTTAAAGATAAAATCTATAGAAAATAAAATCGCCATTGCGCGGCTTTTACAAACTCACCTCCAGAGTTTCCCGAGAGTTTTGCTGAGCTCCGCGTTGTGCAGGTGCGGGTACTGATCCGCCAGCTTCCTGCGCGCCGCCTGCGCCCACACCATGAAGGCGTTCATCGGTCTCTTGACGTGAGGCTTGTTCTTGGTAGATCCGTTTACACGCACCGGCATGGGCACCAGGGTCCAGTCGTAGCCCTTGAGCACCTGGGACACCGCCTCGCGGATGCAAGCGGGGAACTTATCGTCCTCGTCCTTCTTGAATTCCCCCAGGCCGCCGTCCGCCCGGAGGAGACCGTTTTCTGACGGCCGGGTGTTCTCGGTGTCGGACCCGGAGCCGGACGGGCACGGGGAGCCCGCGGAGTCCTCGGACATGCTTGGGCTCGGTGCATCAGAGAGACACTTGTCTTGTTCCTCCGACATCTTCAGGTAGGGGTCGAGGAGATTCATACGAAAAACGGTGGGGGGTTACCAAATTACGCGTGAAACTGGGAGATGAGTGCGCTTTCTCGCGCGGGAGAGACGGCGGATGGCGGGTTGGACTTGCCAGGAGAAGTTGTTCAAAAGTAGTTAAGTGAGAAAAAAAAACAAACAAAACAAAAAAAAAAAAAAAAACTTGTTCAGCGCTGATCCTCTTCACCTACGCGTAAAAAAAGGATTTGGAGAGCGGGCACCTTTACGCACAGGCTTCTCACAGACAGATCACTGCATCCGCACTTGAGAGTGCAAAAAAAAACAACAACAACCAAACAAACAAACAAACAAAAAAACAAACAAACCAAAGCAGCAGGTAGGACTTTTCTTTCGACTCTTCAAGGATGAAACGGTAAAGTGTTCCCTTTCTCGTCTCCAAGTAGAATCCCCAGAACGCGTGAATGCTTTGAACTGAGAGCGTTTTCGAGAGCGGCCTTTATAAGAGCGGAGCGCGCCGCATAGGAAAGGCTCTGATTGGCCGAGAGCGTGAAGGAATCTGATCCGACTTTCATCCACACACACACACACATTACACGCACACGCACACACACGCACGCAAACGCACGCACGCATACGCACACAGGCTCTCCCAACTGATGTTAATTTTATATTTTCCTGGATCTTTCTATGAACATGTCAACTTTAAATGGCGAACAAAACAAACAAACAAACAAACAAACAAAAATATTATTGAATATTAAAGTTTTACACGTTCTTGCAAAGTTATCAAAAAAGGTGATTTTTTTTTCGATTGAGAAAAAATGTGACAGGTAAAACAATATTATTAAACTATTGTAGTTTATCATCTTGAGAACTGCGTTATGTGCTTTTCACATCTCTGCTTTCAGAGTAGTCGGTTTCTCTACTTCAGAGCGTCGGTTCCACAAGTACACACACAGCCCGTGGTCGATAGGGGGAGACAACAGTCTAGGAACCTGCTGAATGCAGAGTGGGGCAGGAGGGAGCTGCAGCAGACGGCTGCTGTACCACAGCTGCTGTCAAAGCTCGGGTGTGATTTGTGTTGCTGATTTTGTCCCCAACAACAGAGTAATAATCCAGTGAAAGCCGTATTCTGTCCAACAACTGGCCACTTTGCCACATAACCCTCCTCCCCACCTTTTTTTTTTCTTTTTTAATTTGTTCCTCTGTACAATTTAAACTTTTCAAATTATTGATGCAAACCCCTCTTAGGAATATGTGATGTTATTTAATATTGAATCAATGTAAACATTTTTTGACAAACCAAAAACATTGTCTGTTAATAGTACAGTAAAAATAAACAAACAAAAAAAAATCAATTCGGTTCACTCCTGACATTTAAAGAAATGAAAAACATTTATCCACGCATCACTATAACAAGGGGGGAACAGAGTAACAGTATGCAGCAAGCTGAATGTGTGTGCGGTTGTAGTTGGTCAGGATGGAGGTAATTATATCTAGTTAAGTGCCTTCAATCAACTTTTTATAGGATGATTATTTAGAAAGCAGTGTAAATCCTGATCCGCAATGTAAAGAGTTGGCCTGCTGTTAAAACATATGGATTACAAAATACCTCCATTTTTTTTTCAATGGAACAAGAGTGGAATCAGGGAATATTTGCAGAAAAAAAGAAAATTAAATACATTGAATATTAATATTGGACATGATTTTCATTTGTATCTGGCAGGTAATTCAACCTCTTGCTGCCCCTTTGTCTTGTCTTCTCAGAAAAAGACGGTGTAACTCTCCAATCAGGGTAATGTGAAGTGGTCTGGCGGTCAGTGACGGTAACCTGCCTGCACATGCCTCATTTAATTGTTTATTATGCTTTGTTGAGATGTGGAAATGTAAATCTCAGTTCAAGCTAATGTCGACAACATGTGCTACCTGAAGTCCCTTTTAATAGTTCACAGATGTCAGGTCATTTCAATGTGGCTGCTAGTTTCCATCGAGGCAGACACCTACAGCCTCCATCTGACACACACACACACATCTTATTATTAACTCACTCCCTGCTTCTGTGTTCACGTGAGAGAAAGAATACGAGTGTCTTTGCGCTCCGAAATGTTACCGTGTTTCTTGTTTGCATTTGTGACCCTGAATCACTCAGTAATTCTTTCTCTCCCTGACCAATTAGGCCTGTGGTTTCAAAACACTAAAGCCTAACATCGCCAACTCCTTCGTCTCCCCGCGAGTTTATTTACACCAGACATGCTTATTTAAGATACTCACTTTGAACGCAAATAGAAGGGAGCTGTTTGGCTCTGCGTTAATAGCTCGTGGGACGCCTTTGCGGTCGCGTGTGCGTTGCGTGCCGTTACACAAGCTCGCCAAAACGTGACCGCGTTTGCTTGTAGAGCAACGAAGGCATGAATTGTATTGAGTCACAGCGCTGTGGCAGGGGTGGAAAATGCGGTGTTTGCTCTTGACAGGGTAAATATGGCTAATGGAGGTTTGCGAAGAAGAAAAGCTAAAAGGACAGTGACAAGGAGGTGGATCCTGAAGATGGAGACGTCAAATGTGGAATGAGGGGAAAGTGTCCATAAGGGTGGATTTCTTTATTTCACATCCTGTGACACTTTATATGATGTCCATACCTATGTTTCATTGTAATCTCTCTCAAAAAAAAGACATTAGCGACCACATGAGTTCACACACAACAAAAGAAAAGAAACATACATAAAAGAAGTCCTACCGATTTGTATAACTAGTCACTCACTGAAACCTTTGCATCTTTAAATGTACAGCATTGAAGCTGATTGCAAGTTTTAGCTTCGTTTGGCTGCTCTGTTTATCAGAGGTCTGTCAGTGGTCGTATTATGGCCGTGGCAGGAGGAAAGTGACATCCATTCTGTGGTCTTCCAGGCAAGCAGGGAGATGACCAACAGCATAGTGACGGCAAGCGGGGAGAGCAGGAAGGCAGGGCAATGCCTTGGGAAACTTCTCATCTTGACTTGGAGCTACAGCGTAAAAATCTGAGCAAACAGTGAGAATCAACTGCTAAGGTCTGTCTGCTTTCTTTTTAGGAGTCCCATCTGGCCCAGTTTAAATTTCCGAAGTTTATGACCATCTCTGCATCCTAAATTCTGATATGCATTACATAATGTACTGTGCAATTTGCTAAATTATAAACTTGGTTTTCTTATTTAAAACATAACATCCATAATGGTTGTGTAGGAAGCGATTCCAGGAAAAACACTTCTACTAATCCTAAAGGGGAATTAAACACTACTTGCTGTTATTTGTTACACATGTTTTTTAGTTTTTTTTTTATTTATTTGTTTATTTGTTTTGCTCTTGATGCTTTTAGTTTTTGGGCTTACGACCCTCGATAAAGACACTGATCAAATAATTCCCTGCATGCACATTCATACAGTGATGCATTCAGGGTGTTCTCTTCATGTGGAGTCTATTCTTATTCAAATTTTCTTCTTACTGAGGTTAATACCAGTGGTGTAAAATACAGCTGATGTTTTTACACACACACAATCGTGTTACATCTATGGCAAAAAAGCAGTCGTGTCTGAAATTTGATTTTAATTTTAGGTCAAATCGGGTATAATCCATCAAAAGCAAAGGTGATAACAGCCATGTGTTCAAAGACAACTGCCAAATGTACGCACCTCTCTCTAAAAATGCTGATTTTAAGTCATTAGATCATTTTGATCTGAAAAGGGATCACTCTCAGTCAGTCAGTTTAAAGCTTACTGTCAGCTGGAGTGACAGGAGCTGCTTCCTGTATTGCTCAAACAAACACCACTCCCCCTCCGAACCTACAAATCTTCTTTTCCTTTTGGCTTTTCCCTTCAGGGGTCGCCACAGCGAATCAACCTTCTCCATTTAACCCCATTCTCTGTATCCTCCTCTCTCACACCAACTACCTTCATATCCTCTCTCACTACTTCCATAAATCTTCCTCTAGACCTCCTGCCTGGCAGCTCCAGTTCCAGCATCCTTCTAGCAATATATTCACTATCCCTCCTCTGTACATGACCGAACCATCTCAGACTGGCTTCTCTGACCTTCTCTCCAAAATATCTAACATGTGCTGTCCCTCTGATCGACTCATTCCTGATCCTATCCGTCCTTGTCACCCCCAAAGAGAACCTCAACATCTTCATCTCTGCGGCCTCCAGCTCCGCTTCCTGTCTTTTCGTCTTTGACACTGTCTCCAAACCATACAGCATCGCTGGTCTCACCACTGCTTTGAACACCTTTCCTTTCATTCTGGCTGATAGTCTTCCATCACATAGAACGCCTGACACTTTTATCCACCCATTCCAACCTGCTTGAACCCATTTCTTTACCTCTTTTCCACACTCTCCGTTGCTCTCGACAGTTGAGCCTAAGTACTTGAAATCCTTCAACTTCTTGATCTCGACTGCCTGTGGCCTCACCGTTCCACCCTGGTTCCTTTAATTTACACACATATATTCTGTCTTGCTGCGACTAACCTTCTTTCCTCTCCTTTCCAGAGCAAACCTCCACCTCCCAAGATTTTCCTCAACCTTTTCCCTGCTCTCAAAACAGATCACAATGTCATCTGCAAATATCTTGGTCCATAGAGATTCCTGTCTAACCTCATCTGTCAGCCTGTCCATCACCACTGCAAACAAGAAGGGGCTCAGAGGTGATCCCTGAGGAAGTCCCACCTCCACCTTGAACTTCTCTTTTACACCTACAGCACACCTCACTACTGTCTCACAGCCAGCATACATGTCCTGCACCAGTCTAACATACCTCTCTGCCACTCCAGACTTCCTCATACAATGCCAGAGTTCCTCTCTCGACACCCTGTAGTATGCTTTTTCTTGGTCTACAAAAGTGCAATACAGCTCCCTCTGACCTTCTGTGTACTTCTCTATTAGCATTCTTAAAGCAAATGCTGCATCTGTTGTACTCTTTCTCAGTATGAAGCCATAGTCCTGCTCACAAATGCTGACTTCTGCTTTCAGTCTAGTTTCCACGACTCTTTCCCATAACTTCATTGTATGGCTCATGAACTTTATCATTTATGATTACTGCAGTTCCGCACATCCCCCTTATTCTTGAAAATGGGCACCATTACACTTCTTCTCCATTCCTCAGGCATCTTCTCACTTTCTAAGATCCTCTTGAGTAATCTAGCCAGAAACTCTACCGCTGCCTCTCCTAGACACTTCATACCTCCACAGGTATATCATCAGGACCAACGGCCTTTCCAGTCTTCATCATCTTCAATGCCTCCCTCACTTCACTTTTACTAATCTCTGCTACTTTGTGGTCGACAATAGTAATCTCTTCTACCCTTCCCTCTCTCTTTAATTTTCCTCATTTATCAGCTCTTCAAAGTACTCTTTCCATCTTCCCATCACTCTTCTAGCATCTGTAAATACATTTCCCTCTCTATCCTTAATCACCCGGACATGCTATACATCCTTTCCATTGCTGTCTCTCTGTTTTGCCAACCTGTATAAATCATTTTCTCCCTCCTGACTGTCCAACCGAGCATACAAGTCATCATACTTTAAGTTACCCTATGTTCCTGTCTTTTCTGGAAAAAAGCATTCACTACAGCCAATTCTATCATTTTGCAAAGTCTACCACCATTTTTCCCCGTGTTCCTATCCTGGATATCAAACCTGCCCGTCACTTCTTCATCACCTCTATTGCCTGCACCGACATGTCATTTGAAGTCTGCGCCAATTACCACTCTCACATCTCAAGGGGATATTCTGCATCACTTCATCTAACACATTCCAGAACTTCTCCTTCTCCTCTAACTCACATCCCACCTGTGGGGTAAAACCACTAACAATAGTGAGCATCACACCTTCAATTTCCACATTCAGACTTATCAGTCTATCTGACATTATTTTCACCTTCAGAACATTCTGAACAAACTCTTCCCTCAAGTTAACTCCTACTCCATTTCTCTTCCTGTCAGTGCCATGAAAGTTCAACTTAAAACCTGCTCCCAAGCTTCTAGCCTTACTACCTTTCCACCTGGTCTGGACACACATTGTATCCACGTTTTATTTCTACATCATGTCAACCAACTCTCTACCTTTTCCTGTCATCGTCCCAATATTCAAAATCTCTACTCTCAGTTCCAGACTCTTGCCTTTCCTCTTCTCTCTCTGCTTCCGAACACGCCTTCCTCATCTCCTTCTTTGACCCACAGTAGCCCAATATCCACTGGTACCCTGTAGGTTATCGGCAACAATGGCGGTCGTTGTTAACCTGGGCCTCGACCGATCCAGTAGGAGATTCTTAGGTTCAATTCGCATATTTGGTTTTAGCAAAAGTTTTATGCCAGATACCCTTTCTGACGCAACCCTCTGCATTTATATGGATGGTGCCCCCCCAAAGGCTGGCTCCGGCAGACACTGGCCTTTGCCGTCCTGAGGCTGCATTCCCTCGGAACCTACAAATAAGTGTCAGATATCAAACGTTTGGCTACGTTCAACGGTAACTTGGACCTCCAAGATAGAAATAAATGATGATAATCTCTCTCTCTCTCTCTCTCTCTCTCTCTCTCTCTCTCTCTCTCTCTCTCTCTCTCTCACTTCCTCTCTCTCTCTCTCTCTTTTTTTTGTTTCAGACGTTTGATAGATTAACATAACCAGAAACTGTGTCCATAATGGACGATTCCTAGCAGGGTGAAGTTATAACAACTTGAAAGAATGTGCTCAATGACCATTTTGATTATATTCACTTTTCACTTTATATTGATGTATTTTTTCATTGTTTTTGGTTGTTTGGCAAGCATCCCGTTCCTGTGGCAGTAATGGCAATGGTAAAACATAAATCATAGGTGACAAATGATGAAGGAAATATGGTGATATCTCCTGTGTGCAACCATGGCTCACTGCTCTGTCTTTAGGAATGCGGGCCTTATATGAAATGTTTTCAAATACTGAAGAAATGGAGAGAATTTGAGGGAAGCATCTCATGTCTCGGTGCCTGCAGCTGTCAGATAGGTGCGATGTGCCATTCCTAGAGGGTTTGGCATGATTAATTGCCACCTCAAGCTTGTGTGCGTCTGTTCCACTGTGATCTGAGCGTCTGAGCACCGGGTGTCTGTTGACCGAACGTCATTCTGCATCTGATGTTGTTTGAACAACACTTAGGGAAGACCCAGGCAACCCCGTCTCAGGATCAGTCCATCTACCATCCATCATGTACCCAATCCCTGCCTCTTGTTGCTGTTTTTTCCCCCTCTCACCGGTATTTAAGCCAGCTCCAGTCCTCTTTATACTTTCAGATGACTGCAGCTAAGCAAAAACGTGAGCCCGCAATCCACCTTGATATCAAAGACCAAAAGTTAGTGTGCAAAATCCAGTAAGGAGCAAACTCGATCGCTCAGGTTCCAGGTCGCTCTTCCCGGCAATGCGAGTTGTTGCTGATTAAAATATGTGCATAAGTTGATCATAACACACTGCATGAGAGGTAGGAAAAGCAAGAGGAAACCCAATCCACTTAGGCCGAGTTGAAAAACCCACAAAGGAGCACCATTTCCCTCCATAGATATGTCTTGAGCAAACAGCCTTCGCTTTAACAATAACAATGGTCTCTCCCAGCCAGGCCAAGCTAACTAATGACAGATCCACACCTTAATGCTGAGCAGTTGTTTGGGTTTAGATGTGTGTGTGTGTGTGTGTGTGTGTGTGTGTGTGTGTGTGTGTGTGTGTGTGTGTGTGTGTGTGTGCGCACGCGCGCAGTGGTTTTTGGGGGTAAGAATGGCAGTTGTCAGCAGGTGGCTCGTGCCACTGGAAAACTCCCTCCCTCCTTCCTTGGACAGAGAGCTGCACTTACGATGGGAGTGGAGGTTCAGGGAGAAAACCTCTGACGCAGCGAAACGTTACTCTGAACAATGGAGGATGTCTAACCAAAATGTGGCACGTTCATGTAACTCATTGAATTGTACAGTAGGCGGTACGGAGACGGATTTATACAAACATCTTTATTATTTGTTTTTCCACACTGTCTCTTGTCCTTGTCATCTTGTCCTATATAAAGTAAATATGAGGTGAAATTAATTCAACATATTTAATAGTCTCTATAAAATTTTGATTTTGAATCTTGTCTATGAAGGCAACAGTTTTGAGTATATTTTCTGAAAAATCTCCTTTTTCAGCATCTTGTTAATATGATCTCAGCTGGAGTTATGGCCTTCACATTACCTATTCAGCTGCTAGATTCAACAGGTAGTTCCACACACCAGTTTGCAGCTTGTAAGAGTGATGAATAATTTGTGTGGCTGTGCTAACACACATCTAGTATTACATACAGATTAAACTTTCCTCAAAGTAGAAGTATCCTTGTAAATATGGGACTTTACGGATTCATCCGTTCCATTGCATTTATTTTACTCTACTTTTATTTATTTCTATTTCAACATTTTAAAACTGAGCTCCAGTAGAGGGACTATTATTGATATCAAGGTCCAAGAGCTTGATTTTTTTTTTTCTTTCTTTTTCTTTTTCTCCAGAAAAAAAGATGTGCATAACTCAAATGGTACTGGGATAAGCAAAGGATAAAAAAAAAAAATGGATCAACAAGGTGTTGCCTTTCTGAGATGGAAGTGATACAGGGTAAAATAAGTTCATCTGGCCTGCTTTCTTCAGGTCAGGTAAACATCACCTTTCACATAACAACTAGACTAGATAGCTATCTCTACCAGGGGCTTGAGACTAAACCTCCTGCAGGAAAGGACGCAGGTCAGCCAAGAGCAAGATTTTATAGTATCTTGTTGTCCACATACAAGAGAATGTTTATGTTTAACTTGTACGATACAGCTGACCTCTTTAATCAAACTGCATAGGGATATAGTTGCAACTAGTAATGATGATATTGTGGTAACGCACCCACCTGCCGGGTGTTGCAGATGAAGCAAGCAATTCTGAACGAAGTAACTGCCGTAACTGTCATTATTTAAAATAGTTTTAGCATTTTTTTAATAGGACCGAAACCCTGAATTATTTTGTGCTCTCCCTCTCTCCAAATATCTGCTGGGACTGACTTCTCTCCTCCGTGACCCAGTGCGCAGGAGATGTGATATAGACAGTGAATTAATTTTATACTCCTGATGCTGCAGAAAACCTTCTGTAGCCTTCCCTGCTCAGGGACAGAAATCTACTAAATGAAATGGTGATGATATCTCAGTGCATTGGCTGGCTCACACCAGTACCTCCACTCAGCCATGGGCTTTGCTCAAACCACAATCATCCGGACCACCTTTATGGGGAGGAAGACTTAGAAAGTATAATGGCGCAAATATTCATAGCCAAGTTCTCTGAAAAGCATAGCCTTCTGAAGGCTGTCTTTAAAAATTATGTGTATATATAAAAAAAAATACCAAGGAGATTTCATTATAAGTAGTATAAGCTGCTCCGAGATTTTCATCAATATCAAGATGAGTTGTGTTTCTGACAGATGTTCTGACCATATACAAACGATCACTGGGCAGCCTCCAGATGTGGTTTAATGAAATCACAGCCAGATGTCAATGCAATCTGTGCAGTGTGATCGCAACACATAGAAAAGAATCCACTGAGCAAGTTAAAAGGTTGTTCTATGATGTATTTGAAGGATGATGGAGATGGGTGACTTTTGTAGGAGGTTTATTTTTCCTGTTTTTAACCCACCAAGTAAAAAATACAAAAACTGATGGACTCAGCATCACCTATATTTAGATCTCGGCCTTTTAGTTTTGTTTCAACAGCCTGTGTAAGCAATCTGTATATGGAAATATTATTTTGGTTTGGTAGTTTGAATGGGATGAATCAAAAAACCCTATCTTGAAGTTCATGGTTCAAATCACAGTAACATTTGTTGCTACTGTTTTTTGATTGATGTGCCAACCTTTTTATCTTAAGGAATATAAAGCATCAGGTCCAAAATACAATCTTTGTCACTCAACTTAGCCGTAGTAGATGAGCAAATAGTCACGTACCATTTGCAAACTGAGAGAACTTTTTTTTTAAAAAGATTGTGATAGATCTCAGCATTTCATAAAGTGTCTCATTTTCTTGGCAACGTGCAGTGATTTTCACCCTATTACTTCTGTTGCATAACATTCATAATCGAGGAAATTCCGTTTAAACAAACCCAGATGCCCTGCATTTATCTCGCTAAAAGAGTTGGTGTTCCATTAAAGAAGAAGATGAAAAAAAAGGTAATTTTCTTTCCAGAGCAGATAAAGCGAGCATAATGCTGCACTGCCAAGTGTCTTTTGTCTTTGCATAGTGTGAAAGGGACAATTCAGGCCAAAATCAAATCTGATAATCTAAAAAAAAACCACATAAATTTCCCATTGTCAGTAGCACACTTAATCAATCTTGATAATGTCTGTGTGAGTTGTTGATTTTGGAGGGATCAGTAGCTAAGATGAGTGTCTCCTATTGGACTGAAACGAGATTCTCAGCTGGTGGTCAAAGTCATATAAATAAATGATTAAATAAATATATTTGGAAAGTTTAAACAACAAGGCGGCTTTCCACAAATCACAGCCCGTTTACGGAGATAGTCCACAGACGAAAAGAAGTCCCACGTAGAGACAAAATAGTTCCCGACACAAACTGCAGTGGAGAAGCTTTAGTTACGAAGCCATTGTTCCAGGAGAAACATTGCTATTCAGGTATTCAAATAGAACGTCTTTGGAACTGTCAACAACACAAAAGTAATTCCATTCAGTGCCACTAATTTGAGGGAAAGTAGCTGGATATAAATAGCGGAAAACAATTTTTTTTTGGTTTGTTTTATCTGGGGGAAATGCGAGGCATTAACTGTTCTGTTAATGCCCCTTCTCATAATGTACAGTATATTTTATTTTACTTTTTCGGGTTGGATATGAATATATCTTGTACATGACTCACCACCAGCATCAAGCAGAGGACCAAGAGGAAAAGAGAGGGGGCGGTTTTATAATACAGGATAATAATCCATAGTAACTTGTGACTCTGCTGTCTCCAAAGTAAAGTAGGAGAGATGTTTAGTGATGATCTTGACTACTGTGCTGCAACGAAACAGTGACACTCCAGGCTTTCATAAGAGTTCACATGTAAAGTTGGTACGTGCCGACCAATTGCTGGCTGCTTTCTACCTTGACATCTATTTGCTTTTGGCTTGAAAAAAAAACACATGAAAAGCGCTCTGCCATTTCGGTGTGTTGTGTAATATGTCGGCTCCAGTTTTTATTTTATTTGTTTTTTTTCTTTTTTGGTGAAATTGCAAAACTAAAGCCCCAGGTAGCGGTTGTCAGTACATCTTGTACAGAACTTCAGTACCCATTCAATGTACTTGTACTTTACTTGATTATTTCCATTTTATGCATGCTTCAAAGGAAAGTATCGCACTTTCTTCTCCACTGTATCCGTCCCACAGCTTTTGTCACTTGTTTCCTTCAAGATTTACATTGTTTCATCTCCTCCTATCCAGAGAAGAGATTTTAACAAACTGCATTTGATTAACTAGAGTGATCCATTTATGTTATCTTAATTCTTTTGAATCCAAATCATCACATTTTCTTGAAAAAATGAATAATATTGAAGCGTTTTTTGTTATTGGCTTCACATAGGCTATGGTGATATCGCATATCAAGTTAGCATATATCTTCCTCCGAAATTGCCTTTTATATCTGCAGCAGCCCAATGAAAGTAGAAAATGAATTAAAGCAATTTACATGACATTACATGAGACCAAAATTACACTTTATTATGGAAATCACTGACAGACAATGATTTTTACTCACTGACTTACTTACTTCCAACTCCTCTGGAGGTGCCCAAGGGTGATTGACACAGCTTTTTGGTTATCAAAAGGTTGACATTTGAAGAGAAAGATCCTCTTTTGGGTTTGTCAACTGGCTATCCCTGATGAGCTGAACCAAATACCTATGCTTAAATAACAACCTGAGGCCAGGAAGTTTATTTTGGAGAATTCTCGTAGCGTTGTATCAGTGCCTTTCGCAAAAGTCTGTGGTATGAATACTTTTTCACTGGAGAAGTTTACCTTTTTTGAGGATTCCATATAATATGTATGTTTTTTCGGAGTTACACCACACAGTTAAACCTCTGACATAGTGTTTGTGGAAATAATATCATGGAGTAAAATCTGTTTCATTGTACATGTCATTGTATTATTGTGGAAGGCTGGGATGAAACATTAGCAGCGTTGCAATGAAAGGATGGATATATCAATTTATTCCTTGTTTAACAAAAATGTCAGCTGGAATTACCTCGAGTTATCTTTGAGGAAAAACATTTGCTTGCTCACCCGCTGCACATTGTCCAACATCAATTTTAACCATTCCACTGGAAGCCCTTTGTTAGAAAATTTCTCATTTGGATTCAGCAGTTTGGATTTTTTTTTTTTAGAATTTATTGAAGTAATAAATGAAAACTGCGCAACCAAAATGATTCCGTTTTGGCTCCTGAGCGATAGGAATATCTAGAGATGCCGTTGTTGGTATTATTATCTCTCATTGTTCCAGAGTTGAACGAAAAATGATGTGCATTTTCTTCCAAAGGGGGAAACTGGGATAAATTAAATCATCTTTTATTTGATTGTTGCGGCCCCCTACAGCTACTATTTCATGGTTATGCCTTAAAACCACAATCAATGCTTAAGCCTGGATGACACATTTTACCTCTGAGCTGTAAAATCTCCCTCCTGCCAGACTGACTTTTTTAACTATGCAAATTTTTCTTGTTTTTCCCCCTTGCAAGCACCAAACTGTCAATTCATGGATAGTGTAGACAACAGTAGCTCTACATTTTTGTTTTTATATTGACAAAAGTACTATCTCCGAGGTCAAATAATAAAAAAAAAGGATATACAGTTAGCATTGAGACATTTGTAGACGGTGGTTGTGAGCACAAAGTTCTTCTTTATTTGGCTTGCATTTAAGATTGGATGGATGATGTAGTACATGTGTGTCCGGTGGTACCAGGTCCATTTTCTGTGCATGCATGTTCAGTCCTGATTTACCACATCTGGTGTCTTCACCTTGTGAGCTTTTGTGTTGTCAAAGGCCTCCCCCAGTATACTAGTCATCTAATTCCAAACTAAGCTTCACTGAGCAGAGTTTTGCAAAGCTTAGTGTCACAAAGCTCTGTGTGATTGTCTCCATCAGGCACAAGCTCAGGCCAAATCAGATTCAGATGGGAGCATCACAAGGAACCACTCGTTACCTCTGCTTTACCTTTAAGACCCACAATAAGAAGTGGAAGTTTGATTTGATTGTGCTGAATTCTTTGCAAGGTCTGGGGGGATTTTGGAAATTGACATTGAACAGTAATGCTGTGACATTGCCACAACAAAGTGAATCCCTCTTTTTGAGACTACGAGTGCTAACCTGGTTAGTTTCTAAATCTGTTGCCTTATCCAAATGGTGTTATATCACTATTTTGATTCTCAGTAGTTTAACAAGATACTCCATACTCCAATAATACGTACCATGTGATTCCTCTCTAAGTTTTGTTTTGTCCAGCACTGGCATTGTGTGCCTGTAAGAATCGTGCCCTCCCCATGTTGCCCTGCACCCCAGCTATTCTCGTGTTACATATGGCGATTGTGGGTTCTTATATAGCTTCTCTAGATAATCCCAATATAGACCCATAAATAGTATAACTGAACTTGGCAACCATTATTCAGCATTATCAAAATCAGGAATATTACTTGAATGAATATATTAATTTTAATTAATTCCTTGCAGGAAATTCCTCCCTGCATTTAACACATCATGGGTGAACCATGAGTAGTTGGCAGTCATCTTGCGGTACCAGGGGAGCAGTTAGGGGTTCAGTGATTTGCTGGAGAAAACTTCAACACAGTAGGAGCCGGGAATCGAACCAGGAATGTTCAGTTCCAGTGCCGATCGTGTATTCTTCCACAATGAAAAGGGATGCTGGTTTCACATTTTTGTAGTTATAAAACTTACATTCATCTCATCTGCACATTCAAAGACATATCTAGTCAAGTAATATTCTTTGGTTGTGATTTTCTTCACATTTTTGTTTTCTCTCACACAGAATTAACAGAATATACATATGCACATTATATTATGCTCATTTATTTCAGAAGTCTATCTTTTGTGATTTGAACAAACATTGACTTATTTCTACTGTTAATTGTTCATTATGAAGACATATATTTTTATTTGAATATGCATTCATTAATTTGGGTTACTTAATAACAGGTGAAGGCATTTTTCTCTCTTTTGAGCGAACATCATCCCAAGTTTCCGGATTAAGGACTTGCATAATACCCACAGTTCTATTTTTACTGTTTGGCAATTTGATGACCATAAGACAAGTATCATCTGTTTCCATTGTATTTGACTAAAGGCAGATGTTTCACACCAGAACCATTTCAATAAGAAAACGTGGTGATGATATTAGTAAATGTATGTTTCTATTGTGTGCCTCAACATGATATTAAGTTTCAGGACAGGTTAATACGGCTTCCATCAATTTAACAAAGCGGCAATAACTGTCGTACTTATATTTGAGAATTAACGTTTACGTATGAAATTAAAATAAAAATAAAAATGTGTTTCTTTTTTTTTTTTTTTTTTTTTTTTCATCTTTCTTTTGATCAGTTCCAAAAGTAAGCCTAACCAAAAAACTCAGCAAAATATGCAAGGTCATATCACATTTGCAGCTTCAGGTGAAATTATTATTCACAGATGGATACAGGTTGGAAAAAAAAGTTGAGGACATTGAAAGTCTGTTATTAATGTTCAACATTTTTTCCTGTTCTCTAATTCTTGTCATGCTTCATCGTTCCTTCTTCTTTTTAGGCACTCATAGTGAATGACACATATCAGAATTCAATTTTTTCAGTTTCCAGTTTAAGTTTATTCTTACTATAGCCACAGATGAAAACATACATTGTATGGTTTTTCTACAAATTCATAAAAAAGGCAATAAATATTGTGATAATGATTCAGGTGAATGTGCCATTAGGAAACTGAGCTGCAGTGGTTCAAAGCAGAATATCATATAATAACAAATGCAATGGTCTTTTATGGGATTATTGGCTTTTGGAAGCTTACAACTTCTCCATGAGGTAATTCCAGATATGCTGAACAATAAAACACATTCGCTTTTACAGAACTGAAAAGGAAGCATGTTAGTCAGCCCCATCAAACTCCAGACTCAAGTACTTCCATGATGTCTCTCTAGAGTTTTACATATTTCTTGTCTGTTTTGATTCATGCTGGCTTACCCGCATTATATGCAAATAACATGAATGCATATCATTGTAATTACAAATATGGGCAACTTCTTTCCAAACCTTCCGCGATTTGTGATGTAGACAGTCTCAGAGTCTGCCAAGTGCTGCTTAAAGCCTGCTCTGTAAAACCCAGGAACCATACTAAGCCCTGGTTTGTTCAGCCTTCTTGAACTCTGAGCCACGAGTTGAGCTGCTCATCGCACCACTGAGGCTCATAATTAAAAATCTCCAGTTACTTCCTCCTTACCTCTGCTGACCCCAGCCTCGTAGCTCAGCTGTACCCAAGGCCAATGAGCCGCCTCAGGGGAGCTACAGAAGGAACTTAGCCTTGGATTCTGGATGTAGGCCGGAGGAGGTTGGGATGTTGATACTTAGCTTTGCTTGTCTTGCCAATGTGTCAATTAACATTGCGAGTTGTACAGTTTTCTGTCTTTAGAAACAATGTTAACATTTGAAATGTCATGAGACAGAACGAAGACGTGGACGGCGAGAAAAAGACAAAAGGTGAGAGCAACAGAGACCAAAGTACGACAGTGCGATCATGTTTCTGCCTCTGGTCTGATATTGAAGCTGCATCTGACACCCAGGAATGCAGGAATGTCTGCTGACGTCTTTATCATCTGGAAGAAAGAAAGACAGATTAAGGGAATAACCCCCCCCCCTTTCTTTTTTGCACTTTCCACTGGAAGAAACTGTTTAAGCAGCCCTATCCACTGTCTTGTTTTGTAGCAAAATTGAGAAATGCATAATTAAAAAGTGATGGCTCTACAATGACAACAGGTCGACAAACATTAAAAAAAAAAAAAAAAAAAAAAAAAAAAAAAATAAAACAAAATTCTTAAGGGGGAAAAAAAAAAAGCGAAGGCCAAAAGG
>CAAKHD010013776.1:58339-121496 GCA_901007705.1 Fistularia tabacaria | reverse complement strand
TTTTTTTTTTTGCAAAATTTAGAAAATCAAAAATAAAAAGTGATGGGTCTACAAAAAACAACAGGTCGACAAACATTAAAAAAAAAAAAAAAAAAAAAAAAAATTAATAGAATGACACCAAATTCATTCATGTGGAATAAGCCAAGGCCAAGGCCAACAGTGCTCCCCTGTCACCGTGACCCCCTCCTCGATTAAGAACTCACTTTGGTGAGTGAGCGGTGGAGTAGCAGAAGGCCATATGTACAGTAAGCACTCTGTCTATCTCATAGGCTCATTGAGCCGTGTGGTTTGGCAGGTAGCTCGGCGATGTAGGTGGCTGTGAGTGAAGATACGGGGGCCTATGTGTGCTGAGCTTAAGTATTCAATTTACTTCTGCCATTAGGACACATTACACATTGAATCAGCGCGTGGAGTACGCCAAAGTGTTGGCTTATTGCGACTAATCCCTCACCTCTGGCCGTCTCCTAGCATTGTGCGGCGTCTTATATTTGTCATGCAACTTAAGTTTAAAATTCTAATAAGGAAATCTGGGCCTAAGCTAATACAAACAGAGCAGAAATGCCTTCACTATCAGCTGGCTCGTTGCGGCAAGGAGGGACGTCAGAGTCTTTCAGTGAGGGTGCAGCTCCTCACATACAGGTATAACAAAGTGTCAGGCAAACATATATAAGCGCTGGTTCATATCAAAGACCTGCACGCAGGCTCTTTATTTTGGCAATCGGTGATGTTTGCTTGGAATGACCGCTTTTTAATAAACTCATTTGGTTCTGTACATAGTGTTAATGCACAGGAAAACACAAGCTAAAACCTTTTGACGTCTGTCTGGGTAATATGGGCTTATAGGGAGCTTAGACAACTTCCCATAAGACAACACAGAGCCCTGCAGGGTTTCCTTGCACAAATGGCCTTTGTGGGACACATAGTACAGTTTTTCTCAAAGTGTTGAAGTTGAGAAAACAAAGGCCAAGTTGTAGGCATTGTGGAAGTTCTCCTTACTGCTCTGTGGGCTCGGTGGTTCAGGAAGAAGTACCCAGATCTGGTCATAATCGCCACTCAAAAAAATTCTGTGAAAGGAGTAAAATCTAACATGGCAAGAATTCGGCAAATTGCGTTCTATGATACAACAACAATATGATTACTTCTACAGCTAATAATAAAACTAATAAATAAATTACAACAATACAACATAAATACAACATATATCTACACACACACACACACACACACACACACACACACACACACATATATATATATATATATATATATATATATATATATATATACAAAAGGAGAAGAAAATGCATGAAATTGATTCATTCGTAGTAACAAATGATTTAATTTGTTCTACACTTATGATGGCCCTTATTACACTTGTGGATATTACCTGTCTTGATCCTTCTGTGCTTTTGTACAGTGGTGCCAGTCATCACAGCTGGCAGCCAACAATTTAATATTCCTCCTCTGTGCAGGGAAAAAAAACAACTTTGGTTTATATTTCCTCACTGGTTTTTCAGTGCCAGTGTTTTACCCGGTCCAAACGGTTGTTGCAAACATGATGGTTTGCAGGACGTGGCATCTTTAGATAACATCAGGTTGTTTCTGTGATGGTACTCCAAACTTCTGCTCCGCTCGTTTGCTTAGGTTTACTCCTAATGACATGCACACACACACATACACAGACGTCTCTGCCCGACAACGCAGTGAGGATGGTGTGATGCGCACGCACATATACCTTCTGTCGTGTTTGACAACAGAGCATAATGAAATCCTGTGCCTGTTCGAAACCAAAACAAGCACTTTCCACTGAGGAAACTACCATGTAGAGCTGCCTCACATTATGTGTTCTCAGTAAATCCCAGCTCAATCTCTGCCATTAGTAAGATGTTACAGCAACTGAAAGTATTACTTTGAGGGAAGTTTCATAGATCATCATGTAAATAAGTACATAAATGAATAAATAAAAGTATGAACTACAGTATAACCGTCAACATGCGATGGGAGTAGCTTGTTGCAGCTTGCGTGCCTGGGAGCTGAAACAACTCAGGTGCATACAGATACTTTTCGTGAGTTAGCACAAATAAGATGCAGCCAAGACATAATGTCCATTATACTACTCACAAAGCAGCTGCTGACAACAGGTGACATAAGTTTTATGAAGGTGACCAAGATCCAAGAGGCCACAAAACAAGAAGGGACCGGGATTCTTCTTGCTTCTATCGTTTCGTATGTATGTATGTATGCATTTATTTATTAATGTAATTATTTTTCAGATGTGCTTTAAGTTAAATAATAATAGAACTGAATTTTAATGTCTAAACGAAGCATTTCTTTTAAAAGAAGAACCTTTGTTTAGATCTTTTTAAAAATGACTCCCCGCATCGGTAAAGGATGCTCAAAACGATCACTGCATTACTACTTAAAAAATAAAAAATAATCACCTTGTCACCGCCAACACACAAAAGTATTCAAAGTATGTATTAGATATAAATTGCTAATGTACACAATTCTTGTAGGGTTTTAAATGTTTGAATACTCAGAATATTTTAAAAAAGGTTCATGCGTCAAGTGCAAATTTGAATTGATATATCATGGCAGCGGCAAAGAATTTAAATTAGAGTTTGATGCGTCGATATCGAACGTGGACTTGATTTCTGGACTTGAGTGCCTCTTCATGTTGATCTGATTAGCTTGTTTAATAAACTGAATTTACTTTTTTAGGAAGAATTATCTGCACTTCTAATATAGGATAGTTATAGGTTAAAAGCATGAAGGGAGGCATTTAAAGTGGCTGCCACTAACTGATCCTAATTTGCAACAGTCATTGGATTCTTTTTCCCTTTGGAAAGGTATTTTTCTATTTATTTCCAATGTTTACTCTTTTTCCTTCTGAAAATAAAGTATGAAACCTATTAACCTGGTGGTTAAGTAGCAGAGGCCTGATATTGCTTCAGACCCATGTGTGGCTTGTACTCCTCTCCTGCCTGTGTACACTGAAGCTGTGCCAGTGGCGTGCTGTGATCCGCTGCGATGTGCTGTTCTATTCTGTTCTGTGCTGTCCTGTGCTGGGATGCCGGCTCCTTGCTAGGTGCCAAGTGATTTTTATCACTGGCAAAACAGTCTCCTTCCAATCTCAGCCCTCTTAGGAGCATATGAATACACTTTACACTCACACGAAGGAAAACAGGTAACTTGAGACCAGGCTTGGAGCGAGAGCTGAGCCTGCAGGTAAAAGGGCTGCAGTGTGTCAGCATGTGTGCAGTGTGGCATGTTGGTGAGTGTGTGTTGGACTTGTTCACACTCGTGGATAACTTTTATGAATGTAGTGCGTCTGCACAGTGTATGTGCTTTAGTTTTAATCCAACACACATACAGTAGCCAGATCTGCCTTTTGACTGCAGTGCTAAATGCCAAAACACAGCAGATATTAAATGAGCATTTTCTTTGGAATTTTACACACTTTAGTTTTTATTTAACCTTTATTTTTTTCCAGTGACGGTCAAATTGTCACAACCGACCTTTTCCTGATGGCACCATGTGTCCTTCTCATGGTGAGAATTGAGAGATGCATAGTGCAGTTGCAGTGTTATCTCTTCTTCTGAACTTTAGATGTGAACTCTTAAACCGCTTGTTCTAAGACAACAGAAAGTTTTGATTTTTGTTACTTTTTACTTCCTTGGTAGTGTCTCTCTCCCTGTGATCCTCTCTTGGACAAAAAAAAAAAAAGAAGAGTGAAGTTTAAACTCTTACCAAGCATTGAAATATGTCACTTTAGCTCATTTTTAGCAGTGTAATTACCATGTGCCTACAGAGTAGGATGCAATTGTAATACATTCCTACATTTTTAAACACACTGTTAAGAAAAGTGTTAAATAGCAACGGATACAAATAGATACCTGATTGTTCGAGGCAACCAAGCAGACATGCAAGAATCCACCAAGGATGCATACAATTATCTATATGGCAATACGTTTCAGTCATTTTTATTTGTGTATGTATGTACATATGGTTGAATGTATTTATTCATTAACATAATCATGTATGTATGTATTTATTTATTAAGTTGTTGCTGTTTTGCTATTAGATTTTATGCTTGTTTTTTTCTTTATTTTCACAACAACTGGACAGGCTTTGCTGCCACTTGAATCAGTATTCCTCTGCAGACATAGCGTGATGAACTGTGACATCGCAGACAAACGTGATGCAAAGAGCAGATTATATTCATTGAAGGAGTGCTGTGTGGCTTTTGGAAGCCAAATTTGCATGGCCAACTTTCTTGCAGCCTCAAAATAACTAAAATATTAAAGTTTTCAGTAAGTCAAGTCCGGCATCCCCAGTCTGGTCTGTGGCTGCTCTCTGTACCCTTGGTGAAATAAAATGTACTAAAGAAACTCTGTTTCCTCAGTTAATTCTACAATCAAAAATCTTCAGCCTGGAAGAAATTGACTAAACACACAGCCACAGTAATCATAAGCACAACGGTATGCTATGCAGATCATTGTTTATGATTGGCCTGGTGTTTGTGGATCAGTAGAAATTTGAATACATGTGCGACTTGGTGGATTCTATTAGCTGCCAGGCAGTTCCTGAATATGTATTTTATTTTTCATAGGAGTATATTTTGAGTCCTACAATCTCATCCCAATACTCTTTATTTATTTATCTGAAACAAATACACGCACACACACAAATATACTGTTTGCACATTTTCCATAATGTGGATATCAGGGATGATCATACTCATCCAAAATTCAAATCACTGTTCCGTAGAATCCTTGGACTGGCCAGGATCTGGGAAACCTTTTTTTTTTTTTTTTTCAGTTTGTGTGAACTTGCACTTCTGATACCTCCTATAACTTTACAGATGGAGCGCTGACTTTGAACTTAAACCTTTGGCCATAGATTTATCGCTATCTCTGCTGATGTTGCAAAATTGCGTGATGTAACATTGAGCCTATTTTACAAAATTGGCTTCAAATAAAGGGCGTATTGTACACTTATATTGTTTGATTAATGCAGGCAAAATGTTAGAATACAATACCATTTTGTCTAATGCTAGATGATGCTATGATAAAATGATACCAGAATACTCCTTAACACAGGAAATTATTTCTAACATCATACACACTGTGTTCATAAAGGTCCAGTGTAATTCTGTGTACATATTAATCTTGTCAATTTTTTTCAGACTGCAAAGTGTGTTCACCTCACACCCATATTACTTACCTGCTGTCAGGAATTGGCCTGAAATCTGCACCCAATGTTTCTTATTTTGCAGTAGCATTAAAAATACATAATTCTTAAAATTGTCCGACTCTCATATGTTATAGAAGCCAGGCAATCATTTTCGATGGTGATTTTCATTGAATTTAATGTATGGAAACAGAGAACGTTGGCCGTTAGCCACAACTCCAACATGGAAACTTTGTATGCTAAAACACTGATCTGGAGTTCTAACCATCACAGGGCAAGGCGTGTCAAAAGTGCCCTCCTCATCAGCCTCTGTTTATTTAATTTCAGATTTTCTTCTTTTTTTTTTTTCACATGTACATAAATCCACGGTCATATATCTCAATTTCTCATTTGCTCCATCCTTTGCTCCATCTTTCAGCGGGGGTGTTTATTTTAGATTTTTTTTTTCAGGAAAACCTGAAGTGAAATGAAAATAAAGGTAGCGTCACACTCATAATATTTGGAGTGGAGGGCAATTTATTTTCCTTTTATTAAATGCTGATTAATATGCAGTGTTGGGGAGACTAATACTGTGGGTTTCATTTCCTCAGTATCCTGTGCTAAGCAGGCTCTGCCTCATAGGTGGATCTGGCTGCAAACAGGCAGCAGATATGGAAGTCTGGTTTATATTAAACCAAAAGAAACTGCTTTTCAGTGTTGCTCTTTCCTATCTCCTCTTCTGTCAGGTTTTTTCCTGCTTGAGGAGCTCGTAATTGTCGAGATGGAGTGAGTTTTGGGCACAGGGTTAATGTGGATGCCGGGAATATCCAGACCCTAATTGCCTTGGTTAATTTTTTTTCTTTTTTTTTTTTTTGCCCTGGATTTGGATGTGCGTCTATGTGCGGATTCCTTTCATTAACAGTGAGGATGCATCACGATGGCAGATGAGGAAGTTGAGCAAGACAGTAACAATGCTGCCTCGGCAGGATTCGAAACCACCAGCAGCAACATATTACATATATCAAGATCTTGTGAGAGAAAACCGAATCCCTTGCGTATCCGTGCGTCTAAATGCTTCAGCTCACTGTTACATGTTTGAAGACTAAATGGGCAGAATAGTAAGCTTGGACACAAATGGCTATTTTTATTCCTTTTTTCCAGAGTACTTTACTTGATTAATTATCGGGGGAAGCCAATTGGCTTGAAATATTAGTTATTTCTCTATTAAGTCATTAATCATAAAGAGTAAAACATAGGTCAGACCAAAGTCTGGGTTGCCATTATATTGGCTGAATCTGACTTTTGAATAAATATTTGATGTCGGGTTGTCAGTGACGTTCAGGATATCACTTTACAGCCTCAGACTGACCACATCTGAAAATCCTACGATGAAAACTGATTAAGTCTCGGGGTCTAAAGGAGAGTTATACTGTCTCGTGATGATCTGTTGTTTCAGATGCTTTTTCACTCTGATGAGAAGAAAATTGGAGAAGGTGGAAAATCTTGGAAAAAAAATTGAATGAACTAGCTGCTCAGGGTCACATCAACAATAATAGTGTTTGTATCCTATGAAAGATGCTATTTGTCATGGTTACCGTAGAGATACTCCTATTTGAATTTTTTTTCCCTAGCTCAGCATTTATGCTTGTTTTAATAAAATGTTTTGCATTAACTGACCCACGCCATGTGTGCTGTTGTGCTATGAACGCATGCACATTTATGAACATTTACTCATTCATGTAATTCAGCCTACTTCATTCTAAAAACAGTCTCCAAGCTTCCCTGTCCTGGTCCAAACTTCAGTTGTCCACCCGTCTGCATCCCTTTCTGGGAACTGTTTGAGGCTTGTTCTTGGAAAGCATTTCCGAGTTCTTTTTACAACCATTTGTGTGCAAATCTGCGGTGACTGTAACTGGTTGTGTTGATGATCATCATCTTCATCTCTCCACTGTAAGGAATCAAAGAACTATCCAAATACATAGTTTCTCTCTGTGTTTATGGATGTCATGAAAAAGGATACTAGGGTATTTTGCGTGAGAGAAGAGGATGTAGACGAGAGGGTTAGATGGTGGAAGATGATTGGCTCTGGCGACCCCTCAAGGGAGAAGACGAAAGGAATTAAGAAGACTATTCTAATCCTATTCTAAAAAAGCATCAGGATTCTCTGAATGCAGCATCCCGGTGCGATAGTGGTTAAAGTGTGTTTTAATTAGAAATCGAAAAGCCAAAGGCTACTCTCCTGACTGGTAGTCAGTTAATTAACAAATAAAAGTCTGCAATAGTAGGGTAATGTCTGCTTCTAATGGCATCAGGTCCCTTCCTACAGGATAGGTGAGATGAATTACTTAATAACCTTTATGTGTGTATTCATTCGAGTCCTGCTTTACCCTTTTCGCCGTCATAGCACTTTGATGAGAGGTGCTCTTGAAATATATAATTATTATTATTATTCCCATGACAGATGTGTAGGTGTATGAGTCATTATTTTAGACCACATTAAAGAAGACGATTAAAATCGTATCTAGTGTGAGAGACTTTTTTTTAACCATTCATATTTACACCATGTCTCAGAGTCAAGATGTTATAATCACCTAAAACAATACAATTTGAGCCCATTTTGCTTACCAATAAAAACAAAATGTATATTTATTTATTTATTTATTGGCCCCCCTCAGGTTTCACAACTATCAGTCAAACCTGCCACGCCTTCTCTCGGTGTGGTATGATTTTGTCTCCTCCTTGCTCAGTTGCCCTGGTTATCTTGCCAAGTCACTCAAGGGGTATGTGCAAGGTATATAGAAAGTAAATAGTCTTAATTGGGTGATTTCGGAGAGGAATTTCAGGAGGTTCAAGAATGTGGCTTTTGATGTTGGTTTGCTCCTGAATTCCAGATGATCCTACATAGAAGAAAATCTATGCCAGCCTTTTAAATAACAGCTCCACACATCGCTTTTTGCACTGCATTTGTGAGTTAGTAATCCTGCACAGGTATGTGAACTCATCTCCACCTTAAATTGGTTAAATGTACATGAATTGCCAAAGGACACCTGTACCTCTTGAGTACTAAAAGACCCCTTGGTCTTGTGTCATGTAAGCAGGTAGAAATTCAAAACCCGTCTCCTTCTGACATTGAGCTACTTCCCCTCTCGTGTGGATTCTGGCAGTCTATTTGGACGCCAGTGTCTCATCTCCTTGTCTGCCTGCCCTCGTCTTAAATCCAGCCTTTTCTTGTCTGCACTCTAGCAGCCAAACGTCAAGGAGTTTGTCCAAAGACAACATGGTTGTTTCATTTCTGTTGTGTCACTTGCATGGTTTGGGTCCGTCTCCTCCAGGGCTTCACTTCAGCTAACTAAGAATACATGTGCCAATGTCTGATAGCTGAGTTCACCTCTGATTTGACAGTTTAACTCTGTTTTGTCCTACAACCCCCCTTCAAAAGAATCAAACTCAGGTCCTTGAGGACACCGCATCCCTGCTTGTTAGTTCACTTCGGTAATCTTCCCTCCAGCCACTGTTCCGTTTCTAACCCGCAACCTGTTTTGCTTCCATTAGACCCCTATCATCAATATTATTGCCAGGTATGGCAGGGAGATGTTTTACCCCCGGAAAGGGCAAAAAAAACAAAACAAAAAACAAACTCTGATTGAAATTACGTTATGCTTTTTGCCAACAACTAAACGCAAAACAGAGCTAAAGAGGAGTAAAATTGAGCTCACAAACATGGTTAAGCCAGAAATGCAAATGTCATACTGCATCTGAAGGTTAGTGCTGGCAGAGCATATTTGTGACATTAGCTGCGTTAGGTAGGTGTAAAACATTTTCTTTGCAAGGTAGTAGGACTTTTGATTTATTAATGATGGTAACTACTAAACTCTCACAGTATGGGTTTGAATGATTGTTCAAATATTTTGGAATGTTTGTGAGCTTTAAATGTTAATTAGATTTGTTTTTTAAGTGTTTAAACCTTTGAAAATGCTCTTTGGACATTTGTTATTAATGTCTCTGTAACATCAAACCTTCAATTCAGCGTGTGTGATGCAGTTTTTTGGTAGTTCTTTTAGAATAACACCAAGCTATTGAAAACAAAAATGAAGACCTCCTAAGATACTGCTCTCAGGTTGACAACACAGGTCAGCCTGTCACAGGAAAGGCTGTCCGGGAACAACTTTGTAACCATATAACTTGGTTTTTAAACAGGCCTCTGAGAGATGCCCTCTCATTTCCTGCAGGAAAAGCTGATCAATCACACCTCTCATCACCTAGGGGTTGCGGGGGACATTGAAATTTGGTCCGAGTCCCATTCAGGACAGAATCAAAGATGTAACTGAAAGAAACAAGATACAAGATTTGATTCTTTGGGTCCATTTTTCTATTTTTTTTTAACATTTGGTTTATAGATTATCAAAGGCAAACATTGGTAGTTGGGAATTCTAAGAAAGTCTTGCAATGTTAAATACCTACATATGGCTACATGGCAGTCGTGATTTAGCTAATGATTGTGTTGAAATATCCTCTGGATTTATTATATGGGTCAGAAAAGACAGCTTAAACTTCCGTATTTATTCCAACTATAGGGCAAAAGTGTAATAGTACATACGGATAAAAGCAAGGTTAAAGAAAGGAGGAATACGGGAGACGGCAGAATTGGAGGAGATTCAATGTTGGCTCTCAACTGCAAGCGCTCACTCGCTCCCTCCCTCCTCAATTTGTCTCATGGAGTGTTTTACAAGAGCTAGATGAATTGGTAGAGGTCACATCCATCTATCAATATAGAAGAAGAATGTTCTGCTCTCAGTGTTCCTCCCTCCATCTCCTTCACCCAACTCGGCAGTCGAAACAACAGATTGTGCCAGCAGCTCTTGATTTCTCCTGCCGTAACACCGAGTCGTTTTTCAAGCAAGGTCTATCAGAAGCATTTAGGCTGAACGCAGAGCAGACCCCAGTAGCCAAACTCGGCCCTACGTTCTCTGACTCACAGTATGCTCAGCTCCAATTTGTCCAGACATGGGCCAGTATGGGTGTCTTTGTATATGCCTGTGTGTGAGGGAGTGTATTGTGATATGTTAGTTTTTTATGTAAGAGAAGCACAGCTCAAGAAGTTGATCAAATTGTCTTGTGATATAGCAGCATATAAGTGGTAGGCATACCTGGCAGTGAACGAGTCTGAACTTCATTTGCTTCATTGCATAAATACTTTATGACATGTTTATTTTGCTGTTAGATGGCTGCAAACCATAAATGCCAAGCCCCCATGAACCAGGCTGCTGGAGCTGATTTACAGCTTTAGAACGGTATCAATTAGTAAATCAATGCAGAGCAATTTGGAAAATTTGGGATTCTGGAGCTAATGCATGTACACGTTTAATGCACTAGCCATTATAATCAGATATTTTGGCGGGGTACTGTTGCGAGAATTTTCAGATGATGGCCGTGTTGAAATTGTAGACCATCTGCCTCTTTAAAATGATTTTGTTTTTCCATGAGTAAAAGGAAACTAGTCCAAATACATCTTGAATTAGTCTGGAATCCCGACTTTGGGGAAGTAAGGAAGCAATTGAAAAATGTATGTCATCCAACAAGATAGGATAGGATAGTGAATTGAGCTCGCTGTCATTTCACAAAGGAAGGGTATCAGAATTTGTTGTAGTTGTGGGCCAATGTATGTGTGTGTGCGGCATCCACACACATACTGACCCTTCATGCTACTCCTCTCCTATTGGTTGGAGTGGAACTCTCAATTCTGTCTGGAAATTAGTCATACAGATATTATGCATTGCATACACATACTGCTGTATATTAGTATTACAGAATTGTATCATGAGCTCTTGTTAATTTCACTATTTTCTATCATTAATAAATGCCACAAGCAGCCACTACATTAAGTTGAAATTGCATCGTCTTCAGTGGCCTCATATGATGCCATTGTCCATCTATCGCTCATGAATGTTTTTTTTTTCTTTCTTTGAATTAATATTTTACTCCCTTTTCAATTTCTGTTTTAAATTTGTGACAAGTGTTTTCTTGTCCTCACAAAAGTGAAATTTATATTTATCCCTACAATTCAACAAATGTGACTCAAATAAAAGGTCATGCCTACAGCTAACAGTATGTTGGCTACATGCTTGCTCTCAGGACGCATGTATTGTAACACATTATGCTGCCAAGCCCTCATTAAGTTGCCACGTCCTGTTGGGGGGAAAAAAAAAATTCTGTGAAATGTATCCCCATTATAGCTTCATGTATTATAGCAGACTTTAGTTTTATGAGCTTTTAACAAGTTTCCCAGGGGTGGCAATAATTTCTGTGGTTTATTTTCGGAACATTTACTTTTTCTTTTCCTTAAACGATCAGTATGGGCCCTCAGCTCTCCAGCCTGTCTTTCCTCCATCTCAATTTGGTTTCAAACTTCTCCTTCTTAGGGGCACTTTACTGTAGCTGGATAGTATGTTGGTAGAGCCAACATCAATCCTCAAATTTCCACAATCCCAATTCTAGCTCGCCTCTTAAGGTTTTTGCTGCTTGATGGACATACGCTATTTGAAGAGTAATAATAAGCAGGGGAGGGATGGCAAAATGGTGACAGAGGGCAATGTTTCACAAAAGCGAAGCCAGTGTGTCATGTTCTGGCAACAAAACCTAATTCCTCAGGCTCTCTGTCTGGCTGTCATTTCACAAAGCCTGAAAGATTACTAGAAATCACATCCATATGTTGAGAAAAAGAAAGTAGAGACAGTAGATGGTGTAAAACATGATTTCCACCCTTGGTCATGCCCGCAAGAGCATAAATGAATAAAATAAATATGACATAAAATGAATCTTTGGAGGACATCATTGTCCCGCAGTCTTACCGTCACTATCTGCCATCATGCTTTCATCCCATTCTAATATTGCCAAGCTTTAACCTGCCCTCCTCCACCAATCCCTAATCCCGCATGTTTTTGCATTCCTCTGACTCCCTTCCTCCATCCATCCGCGTACTGAGTCATGTCGTTATTGGGTGAGTCTGAGTAGTTTGTCTGACAGCCAAAGTGTAACGGTACACTTTTGACCTGGGAGAGTCAGCAGTCTGCAGTTTAAGTTAGAGAAACAGTTCTTAAGGCTGCTCTGCAGGGTTCTACGGAGTGCAGACAACCAGTGTGGCAAAGTTGGAAACCAAAAAGGGATCTATGGTCAACATATAGAGGTGAGCTGAAATGATATCACTGGCCAGCAATATCATCGAGACCCCGTGCCACCTTTGATTTGATAGTGATCTTTGTAATTATGCGTTCAGTGTTGACTTTCAATTGTGCTTTATCTTCCAGAAAAATACTTTCCCGGTGTGGGAGAACTCATGAGTTCACAAATTGACTTTAACAGACACATCAGCGATCCGTTATCACATGTCGGATTATTGTGAAAGAAGAGAAGTTGTTTAAAACAAAAGAAATTATATTAAAACATCAACCAAATCCATTTTATATCCCTCCAGAGTTTCATTTTTCTGCTCAGAGAGGAAAATGACTCAGCTTTCTGCATGCAAGCCACGCCACACTCTCTTCATGTGAGTGTTTGTCCCTGTTGACAGGCCAAGTCCTAGCTGTGAAAACACTAAAACGAAACTCCCTCTCCGCCCCTATGACGGTTATATCAGATTATTTTGGGGTCCGGATGCAGTATAAAGATCCCGATTCGTGTGTGCATGGATCCAAGTCTATAGGCTTCCTGTTCTCAGAAACGCCTCCTGTTGAGAGATCCAGCCTGCTGCCTTCTTGCCAATCACATTTCTCTCATCCAGAGCCAGACAGAAACTCAAGCCAATCAGAATCCCAGTTCATTTCCTGAGTGGAAATGGTAGCAGTAATCTTGCAGTTTGGGTGTACATTGACAATGTTGACTGTACAGAAGCAGTGGACAAAGCTTTCTGGTCTGAAAAATTGAAGCCAGTGTGAAGGCGCGTAAATGTACCACCTTCCTACCCACTTTACTGTAACGCATCTGCTGTTCACATTTTATTCACAAATAATTGTCACCGTATCATTTATCAGCATCTTCGTAGGGCAACATCATTTAGGTGTTTATGAACGTGATATTTGACAGCAACTGCACTCCTATGTTCTCAGCACACCTGAGCCTCCAAGTGGACACATGTCATTTTCATCACTACTTGCAGTCGCCTTCAGCGTTTGTACCTCCAATGTATATTAGCTGCAGTGCCACCTCCTGGCCCTGATCTCCTGACACAAGAGTATATGGTAAAAAAAATGATGTAGGTCAATTATCCTGTCGCATACACCAGAACAGCCTAGCAAACAACTACAGAAGGAGCAGAGAGCAGACCGGGCTGGCACCTGGGGCACAGTAAGTACCATTTAATCCCCCACTAAACCTTAGTGCCTGTCTGTCTTTCTGCTCTGTTTTTCCCCCCATTTTACTAAATCAAACCCAGCCAGCATTCCACTCAGCTTCCCTAGTCTCTGAAGTTGTCTTTGTAACCAAATGGCTAATCTCTAAACCCAAATTATTTAGCAAAGTTCTGATAGAAGTAGTGATAGCAACTATGATATGAATAAAAAAATAAACAAAGGACTTCTGATAAATGAGCATTGGTGCCTCTAGCAGATTAAGGTAGCGCATGTTTTTTTTTTTTTTTTTTTTAATCCATGAGATGTCCATTCGGGAACGGTAAAGAGCATCGTGAAGATAACTCAGGTTAAGAGTCTGGGTGTCATCTTACAATAGCACATTGATTTTCCAGTCCCATAATTATATCACTCGATACACCTATTTCCTACGCGATATCAATAGACTCCACCCCTTCCTCACTCCACATGCTGCAGCCATTCTACTCCATAGTCTTGTCATCTCTCCGATAGATTACTGCAATCCATTTTTCTCAGTCTCCCAAGTAAATCTCTCCGCAATCTCCAACTCCTCCAGAATTCTGCAGCTCGGATCATAACTCCAACCTCTCACACAGAACGTGAAACCCCAACCCTCCAACAGCTCCGCTGGTTGCCGATATATTCTAGGATAAACTTCAAACTATCGCTCCTCACCGAGAAATGCATCTGGAACCTGGAACCCCCATAGCTATAGGAAACTGCTTCATATTGCAGCTCCCTCCCTCAGGTCTTCATCCCCGACCCAACTTGGTGCCTCTGCCCGACTCTGGAACTCACCCCCCCCCCTTAGATCAGACTTTCTCCCCAGGTTTAAGTCAAAACTCGAAAAACTCAAAACCCATCTCTTCATAATTGCCTCATTTCTAATAGAGATTACAACTGCTGTAGATCTTTTATCTTTTTTAATCTCTTGAACTTTTTGTAGGGGTACCTTGGATTTACAAACGTGCCTGCAAATATAATGTACTATTATTATAATTATAAGAAAAATGGACACTTGAAACAGTTTACAGGAGACATGACTTCAAATTAATGCTCATATTGCCGTCCATTTGCTGGTTGTGTACATAGCCCCGATTGGCAGCTTATCTTTAGCATGATATTGGTAAATTATATTTTTGTCCGATTTTACAGATCTCTTTCTCTCTCTCAGATACACGTAATCACTTCCTGTTACAGAGTTAAAAAAGCAGGGGCCCAAAGAGACCGCCTGCCTTTGCATCATCAGGAACCCAAGTTTAATCTTCCACTCTGTCTTTCCTACTTTACTTTATTGTCTTTCGACCACTTTGACACTGTTTCCCAGTCACTTGTTTTCTTTCGAGCGGTCATGTGCACGAACACGAGTCCAGTAACATTCTCATCCATCCACTGGTTCTACGTTTGAGGAGACAGAGGCGGGCAGTAAGCCTGGCCACAGAGAAACTGCTGAACTCTGCCAAACCTGCCTGGCCAAGATATAATTGTTTCCATATTATTCAATAAATTATACATTACATTTCTCTCTGTCGCGCTGGAATTGGCTGGCCTTCTTTCTCTCATTTTCACCTCCTTGTCTTGGCCTTGTTGATTTCACCTCACATTGACTTATTAAACGGGTGAATATAATCAACATCACGTATAGTAGGTGTGATATCTGTTATTTGTAACAAAGACACCTCGCTTGCAGGTCTTTCCATTTACCCTCTCTCTCACACAAACACACACTCTCACACACACACACTCTCACACACACACACACACACACACACACATACAGACACACACATCTCCACCTGTCAAGGCCCGTGTTTCTGTCAGTACCAGTCTGTACAAGTAATTCTGACAAATATAGCTTTTTTTATCATACGTTCAGACATGGATACACTGAATGGGCAATTTTGTATTGAGAGTGCTCCGACATTAGTTCAGGTTTTTAGGGTTTGGCGTGGGTTTATTTTTCCCCTCCTGCGGTGAGGAGCATATGCTAGTGAGCAGCTCCCCCTGGTCCATTTGTGTGGTTCTGTTCCTGTCCCATAAATACAAGTGGAAATACCAATCATAATAGGCTCAGCGCTGGTACCAGATGTCTGGGTCCGTTGGTTATTCGTTTTTGTGGTGGTACCGAAAAAAAAAAAAAGCAAAAAATAACAGGTGATGGAAGAAAAAATTCAAATGTGTTTCAATCCAACTAATGTTTGGTTATGGCTTTTTGCCCTTTGGTTCTGGACCCTGCAGAAGTAAAACTCTGGTTTGTGGGTCTTCAAGTGGAGTGTTTCACAAAACCATGTGGTGGAAGAATGAGTGCCATGACGTGCCGCAAAACCCATCCCAACTCCCCCTTCTAGTTACTTTGGTGCCAAAGCAGGTGTCTGGGCTCTGGTTACATGACCCTTTTAGTCGCTCACAGATGTCACATTTTCCGGTTGGTTGAGCTCGATTCTGGATTAAATTTTGTGTCCGTATGCTAGATTAAAATCTGAGACTCGGCCTGGGGGTCGCGGTTGCGGGTTGAGCTTTAGGAAGAGATTCTGCCTGGATGTGTTTTACTCCATCAACCTGAGGTCCTGGAAGACCTCAGACACTGTGTTAGCAATTTCACATTTTCAGTTCAGATAAGTAAAGGGGAGCAGGAGAGAGGGGAAAAAATGAAGAGTGTCAGCAGTTGAAGAACCTTGAGAGGGCCACAGGGAGGAAAGTTGAAGAGCAGAATTATGTGGACATGATTCAGCAAGAAATCGAGAGCTGGATGGATGATGGATAGGATGGTGAGGAGGAAATTAGGAGAACATGTGAGTCAGCAACTAAATCGAGAAAAAAAAGTAAGAAAGCGATGAAGAGTTTAGACTATGGTGGAAACCTAAGATAGCGGCCGCACAGATGTTCTGTATGTGTATTAGAAGGGCGAGTATGCATGTGTGGAAATAGTTAGCATGTTGCTTTGAGACCCCTGTAAGACAGGGTCATGTTGGCGATTAACATGATATGTCCCAGCTTTATTAGATATGTAAACCAAACTAACAGATGCCTTGTACTTAAACACAGCGACCTACGAAGTAATTGATTATAACATGGCTCATTTTTGGGTGGTGATCTCTTAGTCATTCTGGATCTAGTGATCAACTGTAATGTTTTCCCACATGTAATCTGCAGTAGTGTAGTTTATTGATTTTGGAATTAACTATAGCAGAACTGTTAATATTCAGACCGCCAATCGATAAATGTTTAATTCAATCATTATTCAAGTGCACCATGTGTTTATCACAGTCACATGTGCATTATGTTGCTATGACAATGAAAATAGCTGTGGACTAACTCACTGCCCATATTAAGTCTCCTCCTCGAGTTATGGTCTATAACAAATTGTTAATCACCTTTCCTTGAACGTTGGCTACCATCAAGCTCTCAAAACACTTCTGAAGCTGATTTTTGGTGATACTTTGCCATCCCAGTCTTATAATTCATTTTTATGTTTAGAAATATTGGAAAAAAATCCTCATTTATCATTTTTTGAATGTGCTTTTCATTCTGTGTAAAATGTTTCCTTTCTTTTTATTTTCTTTTTTATTTTCACTGAATGAAACATTCAGAGAGCTTCAAAAAACTATCTACATAACAGAAGAAAGCCTGCGGTTAGCTATTGTTCTGGAGAGTACATGTATGAATGTGCCCAATAACAAGATTAAATGAGTCTTGTATTTATCGCTGTGACCAATATTAAGTATAACAAATACTTTTTTTGAGCCAAGACTATTCAATGGAGAAAGCACAAGGCGACTGTAATCTGTAACGCAAATCACGGGTGAATTGAAAACCGTGCATGGAAACGTACTTCCTTCACATATCATACTACTTTATTTCAGGCAATCACAGTGATGCTGGAGTGTAACTCGAGCTCACTAAACTTCATCCACCTGCAGCCCCAGTAGACCCAGATGATGGCTCTTTAATTAAAATGTCCCTGATGTGTAGCTCAAAGGCTGATCTTGAGTGGGTCAGAGAGTGCAGTGTGATAAAATCAGTGAATAAATGAATTAATGAATGAGTGAACAAGAGAATGTGACAGCAAGGAAAAGAGCCTGGCTTTGTATCTGGGACTGTAAGTAGACAAAGAGACGGTGCATCCAAAAAATATTGTCTGTGTGTGTGTGTGTGTGTGTGGCTGTGTGAGAGAAGGAGAGAGGGAGAGTGAAAGACAGAGAGAGCAAGAGAAAGAAAGAAAGAAAGAAAGAAAGACAATTTGTCACCTCAGCTACTATTCCAGCTTTAAACGAGCCAATACTTGGTTAAATTTACATAAAACCCTTTCTCAAATTGTGAAATGACCACAAAATTACAAAATTTTGTGTGAAAAAAGGATCTTGAAAATGCAGTCCTCGGACTGCAGCCCAAGGTCTCTATCAAGGTCAGCATCAACCTGCTACTCACTGAAAGTTATCCCACTAAATATAATTTAATCGGATAAATATTTGTATGGGAGTCAAGTGAAGTCAGATCTCACTGACAGGAATGTAATCTTCTGAGGCCGGCCCCGGAGAAGGATTTTAGGTTTGCCTGTCGGGGATGTGCCGCACATGATGGTGGGGCGGTAGAATTATTCTTAGTACGTGGTATTGTAGCCACTCTTATATCACTGCAGATTCTGTGCTGTCAAACCTCATTTTGCAAGAAGCTGCATATGACCTGCAAGAGACAAATGATGCATGTGTAATATACAGTTTATGCAAGCTGATTTGGCTGTGTACCGGCTATAAGCAGTGGCCACTTTAGTAAAAATATCACCAAAGTTTTAACTGTCATGTCCAGATGGTTAAAGCCATGAACACCCAGAGACAGCTAAGTTTAGCGATCTCAAAACAAAATAATCCGAATGCTGATTTTGGATGTGTTTTTTTTTTTTTTTTACTCTGACACTGCACATTCCAGCTGGATAACAGGTTTTAACCGGTTGTTATTATGCAGTATTGTGTTTCAAATTCTTTGCCGTGTGTTCTTGACCTGCTGCTTTCTGCAGACTGACAGATCTGATTCCATAACACTTCATGACCATTTTAAAAACAGTGATATTAGTACACTATTTGTACACTTTTTTTTTTCAAACACGCTGTGGTTTACATAATTTTGGAGTTATAGAAGGTTGTTCGTTAATGTCTAAGGGATGTTAATCATTCTAAGTTTCTGCTTGGAATTTAATTTTTAATGAAATAAATATGACTGGCTGGACTCTACTTGTTGACAGTTTCCGCTCTAATTACTCAGTCATTACATCATATGGATCCTAATATTTTTCCATCTCCTTGCCAATGAAACCATAATATAGCAACTTTATTCTAAGGAAGAGCTATGAAAGCAGTGAGAGAAAGTCTTCCTTTTAGTTCAAATCAGTGACAAGACTTTATTTAGTCATTGCCATGTGTAAAGTGTATGCTATTAGCATGTGTTCAAATAGATGTCTTGTAGAGAAAAAAAAAACATCAAAATAAACATTATAAAACAGTGCGTGACTTATGATGTGGAATTCATAAATAAATGAAATGAAATGAGACAGATAGAAAAATAATATTCAAATGAGTAAAACTGTTTTAGCAACAGAAAAAAAAACAAACTGGGGAATTTTCATACTCAGAGTGAGTGTGTAAATCCATCATAATCCGATGATGGAGACACGTGTCTGCGACAGACGCGGGTTCAAGAACTTTGATGGATACCCGAACTTATTTTTGCATTCAGACAGATGTCATCACTGCAGCAATGTCCCAATCACCTTGGATGCATCAGTAAAAAACAGAGATGAAACAAAAATACAGGTTTGTCACTGGGATCACTGCAAAAGCTGATTTGAAAAACTGGGTTTGCTCTTATCAGTTATTATTCATAAACTGATACCGTTTTAGTGATCAAGACCTTGGGGGTTGGAAAAGCAGCTCTCTCTTGCTCAGGTTTGGTATCAGTTGCCTCTCTGTGTCTTCAACGCAGGCAGGGGTCTGGGATAATATTAGCTTCTGGTAAGCTGGCATTCACAGATCAGAACTTAATTAGCTGCTGCTGTCCTGCACTCGCTGAAATCTGATCGCTGTGTGCATTAGTGCTAAGTCATACAATAAGTGCTTTATAAAATAAATGTGTAGAACAGTGGATGTAATTTGTGGATCTAGTGACTTGAGCCGATGGAATGTATCTTTTAGTTTGGCTGAAAACGTGATTTAACAAGCAACGCAAACATTTATATTTTAAGTAACTTGCCAATCTTGGCAGATTGCATGCAGATTTTTACATGATGGTGAATGAATCTGGCACTTAGCTGCCCGTTGCAGTCAAATCCTCTTGATTTCAAAGCTGTGACAACTCATTTAAAGCATCTAAAAACTTGAGAGGATAAACAGCTGTCCCTATCATATGATTTGTATCAGAGATTCTTATGATCTTCCAGAGAAATAAAAATAGCTGGTGAAAGTTACACTAGAGTTTGTCATCAAACTATTTGTATAAATATGTTTGACAGGGAGATAGTGCATCTTTAAATAAGTTTTGCAAGGGATCGCCCAAATTCCAGCTGTTAAAATAGTAAGCTGCTCATTTTCCTAAACGCCCCTGCTTGTCCAACACACCCTCAATCTCTGCCGACGTATAGCCTCAGATGGCAGTCACAGTAGCGACAGGGCTAAGGGACCACACATGGAGACAAGTTCAGGAAGTGATCGGGGAAGAGCAGCAGCAGCGGGAAGCCTCTTCCCTCTTTGGCTGCAAGATAAGATGACTAAGCAGTGTTTGGTTCAGCGGAAACATGCTCCTTTTGTGCGTGTGTGTGTGTGTGTGTGTGTGTGTGTGTGTTTGTAGTTTTCTGATAACTTCTGTATGATCAACAGACAGCGCTTGGTGGGAGCTGTAAATTGCAACAGTGTTTATAACCAAATTTAGCACCAAAGCGAAAGGGCTGCCTTCATGTTCTGGACCAAGGCTGCTTTTAACACTTTTCTTCCTTAAGAAAATCCCACTTGATTTCCACTCAATAAAATTCTGTTGATATAACATCAGTAAAAGGAGCTGGCTATACTTTGGACGCCACACTCGGGCTCCCTGGTGGCCTGTGGTCATTAATCCAGTGGTCGAGGTTTGCACGAAGATGGATCATTCTTAGTGTGTGTGCATGCAAACGACATAATCATGCTTTTTTTTTACTGGTCTTTGTGCATACAAGGCTATTTAGACATTGGTAATCGGAGCGCAGGTAGGCACAGTGTGTCATTTTGTCCTAATCTCCTCCCGGGCAATTCAGCCAAAGCAGCCCCCATAGACCCCGCTTGACCCTGCGCCTCCGACTGCAATTAGAAAGTCATACGACACACACACACTACCAAACCTGTCCAAATTCATCCTGTGGTGGACAGATACCAGGCCCTTTGCGGGCGTGTGTTTCCAGAGGAGATGTGACCTTAATTGCTTAAGTCTTAAATTATCTTTAATTGTGCTCTCTGTGTTGCTTTATGGTAATGGGAGGGGGGTGGCCCAGTTCATGTTGAGCTATAGTTACAGCAGGAAACAGGGCAGTGAAAGGCCATGTAGTCACCTCCAGCTGAGTCCACACACAAACACCCCCATGCACACCCACATAGGCTCACATTGGAGGGACATGGACAAGTAATTTGCTTCTTTTGCAGCAAAAACGTCTGTAATTAAGCTCATACATACATATGTATATATGTTTATATGTATGTGTATATATATATATATATATATATATATATATATATATATATATATATATATATATATATATATATATATATATATATATATATATAGATATATATATCAATAGATATATCAATAGATAGATTGCTCAAAAAATAAAGGGAACACTTAAACAACACAATGTAACTCCAAGTGTTCCCTTTATTTTTTTGAGCACTATATAATAATGTGTGTCTGTGTACTTATAAGCACATTAAAGCCTTAATCTCAATATATATATATACACACACACACACACACACACACATATATATATATACATACATACATATACACATGCACACACACACACACATATATATATATATATATATATCTTCTTTCTTCTTTTCCTTTCGGCTTTTCCCCGCAGGAGTCGCCACAGCGAATCAACCTTCTCCATCTAACCCTATTCTCTGTATCCTCATCTCTCACGCCAACTACCTTCATATCCTCCCTCACTTCACCCATAAATCTTCTCTTCTGTCTTCCTCTAGACCTCCTGCCTGGCATCTCCCATTCCAGCATCTGTCTACCAATATAGTCCCTATCCCTCCTCTGTACATGACCGAACCGTACATGACCGAACCATCTCAGTCTGTATATATATATATATATATATAAATATATATATATATATAATCCTCAACCTTTTGTACTTATATTGGTCTGCCTCACTTCACATGAATATATCATGTGCCATTGAGATCAAAGATGAGCTGGTTCTGAATTGTAAGAACAGGAAAACGTTGTCTTTCAACCTGTCAAGCTGATGAACATGCCGGAGTCTCACCGAGGCAGGTGCTGTCCGATGATGCTGAATATGGTCACCCTGGTTTTTCTCCTGTTCAGCTACTGTCTCAATGTAAATGGATGCCATCTGATCAGCCCGATCCAAAGGAAAAACCTGGCAGATCCCATTTTGCCACAGGGATGTTCAGAGTGAAGTTAGCTGAAACCCCTGTGCGCCTCATCTAGATGCCAAATGATGCTTTGCCCATCAGTGGCAGAGGACTGCGATGTGGCGTTCGTTTCTGAGAGTATGCCGGGAATCTTTCCACCAGTAGAGATGTATTTAGAAAGTTGAACACGGGAATAATGGGATGTCTGAGGTTTTGTAATCATCCAAGTTCTTTCAGTTCTCTAATGGATGATTAGTGGATGGAATTCAGACTCTGCTGGGGGGAGAGCTTTGTGCTGGAGGACAGCCAGTCTGGACCCAGTCCTTTTCCAGTCATTATCTTCTCTTTCCAGTTTATGGATTTTTCTGTTATGTTTTCTGTGATTGGTGTGATGGTACTTGTTGGTGGTTTTTCCTCTTGACTGAAATGGGGAGGAGAGTGATCCTCACTCCTAATTTGGGGATTTTATTTTATTTTTTTCCTCTGAGAAGTTTGCATTTTCGTCTTCAAATAGTTTATCCCTGACCTGAAATGATGCATCCAGATCCTAGGACAGATTATCCCCCGACTTGACATGGAGTGATTTGACAATTGGAAAACTATGTTTGTTTATTGTTGGTTTTTACAGCGGCCAATGTAATCAAATGAAATAAAATGTAAATAAATAAATAAATTAAATTAAACTAAATTAGTTTGAATAGTTTAGTTAATGAATTGTCTTAATATATTTAAAGGTCAGATCATTATTTGTGTTTCATGTTTCAAACTAGTCATTTTCACATCTGTAGCCTAATTGGCATTGTCAATATTTCTCCTATTTTACAGTGAAAAACCTATAGACCCATGCGAATGTTAAAATCCATGACATATTTTTGATTGATACATATCCAAAATATGGAGTTGCATTATATGTGCCGTGTATTTATTTTGAATGAAACAGACAACTACTAACAATACGGTCTCATGACTCTACCCCATGCACGCCAGCCCAGTCACTCACGTGATTGAAAGTGGGGTTTCTTCTAAATGATCTGATTTATTCTCTGAAAATGATCCAGTGGTGATTTCAGCCATGGCGACGAGTTCACCATAGCGTGTAATATATATAACATGTCACTCAAGGATAAGTGTTTCCCGGATTCTTTCAGGCAGAAATAATCTTATTGGTTGAAGTAAGCTAAAATGCTTGTACTTGCTAATTACCTGGATTGCAGACAAAACACAAGAGGTAAAAAAAAAAAAAAAAAAAGGTTCATAATATGCAGCCTCACGCTTTTAAAGGTAATCGAAAACATGCTCCCTTGCTTTTTTGGCTCACCTGACCTTTCACAATGTTTAATGCCAAGATCTTGAAAAAAAAAACGTGTCATTACTATTTATATTGTTCATTTAAAGAACACGTCTTCTCCCGTGCGCCAACTCCTGCTCCAAAAATCTGTCTTCCCTCTGCGTCTACTAAGATTTAACTCCACCATTGAGATTATGTGTTCTTCCTGAGCAGCACTGCTTCACAGAAATGTCTGCGCAAGTGAAACCTGCTTTAAATTAAATCAAAATAATACTGGGACCGAAGCTGCGGGGCTCGGGCTCAGCCTCTGTCTGGGTCACTCAAGCATTTAGGCCACTCTTACCCTCCAATCGGCAGCCATGAACAAGGATCTCATTGGCTCTAATAGACCTCAAGGGGATGAATCACCGTCCTGCGCAATATCATCCATGTTACTTCACTTTAAATGTCTCCTCACTGCACAACATCACACAGGTGGGTCTATTACATCCCGACGGAGAGGAACGTTCAGCCAAGAAATCAGCATAACAGCTGCTCAGTTCTCCGAAGTTCCCCTCCATCCTTCATCATGTCCTTTTATTTCAGAGACTGGGTGATGAGAGAGAGGTCACCCAGTGCCCTCTATTAAACCATCAGAGGTCAAGGTGTACGCAAGGACCCGACGTGTTCCGCGATGTAAACCTGCTTTCATCATACTGCTGGGAAATGAGATTCAGTTGATGTTCGGGGGTTGAAAGTAATATCTAGTTTAGCTAATCTTAGGAGAACGATGATGATGAGATGAGAATGAATGCAAAAAAAGTTATCGACCTGATTTTTTTTGCATTACACAATCGGAATTGTTTATTTTGTTGTACAAATCAATTTTCTGACAGAATTGACAAAAATATCTTCAAATCACATACCGCAATAAATGATGAAACATTGACTTCTTCTTTACTTGGAAAAAAAAGTTAAAAAGCCTTACAAGGCCTTTCAAAAAATGTTTACGTTATATGAATATTTTTTACTTTGAGGTCAGAAGTTAGTGGATGCTTTTCAGCGGTAGGAGCAATTAAAAACACAACATAGCTGAAGGCTATAAATCTGAGAGCTATCATAGTGAAACCAACGTCAAAAAATATTTGCTGAAACAGTTTATATTGACAAACACTAACAAGATGGGTGGGAGAGGCACTTAATGCAAAATAAAGAATGTTGCCAGGTACATTTCTGCGGCTTTTCAAAATTGTACACGCCTTTGCTTAGGAGTGTATGTGTGTTCATGCATGTTGACACACTTATAGCTGGATATATCACAGGCTTGGCATAAGTCCTTTTACCTATGCGTGGTCCCTCTGTAAACATATCAGTGTTGGCAACTACACTGCATGTGAGCGATACACACAATATATGAACACTAGCGGCATCCATACGTGTCCTATGTGAATACATTTCAATAAGTGAGAAAGTGGTTCGCATTTTATATTTCACTTGAGGAACTGAATAAAAAAAGAAAAAAAAACAGTCAGGATCAGGATTTTTAAAGCGTCAAGGGGCATTTGTCCAAGTGCCTTCCAGTGTAGCAGTATTTGAATGAATGTATTTGTCTCTTGCCTTCTAAAATAATGTAGCCTCAAGAAATTAGGATAACATACTGTATTTTATGCATCATTTGAGCAGTGTTGAGTTGTGGAAAATTGCATGCTGCTCTTAAAAGAGTGAATGTTGAATGAAAACATGCAAAATTTCTGCAATGCCAATGCTCTCACAACCTCGTGCTGGGACAATTTCCAAGATTTGGGCCACACTGGGCACTGATAAAGTTATGCAAATTATTTAGAGTTGAAATGTATACCATTTTTATTGGCAGTGGACCTCCATCGTGTCTACTTTAATTCTAAAATGATGAGCGTGAAGATCAAGTTAGTCAGATTTTTCTGTCAGTTCCTTTTGGTGGTTTGTTAAACATTATTGTATTGATGCAACTACTGTAAATCTAGAGTTTCTTTATATTTCTATGACATATTTTATGGTAATGATATTAATAGTTATGATTATTATTAATGTTGTTGTTGTTAATCTATAATGCTTGTGGTGGATATGAAGTCATTTCAAATAGAAATAGCCTGCGATCAAGAGGGGGTTAAGGATAATCACTGCGACCTCAACTGCGGCCCCAGTGCCACAAAGACCAATAAACACTACTTTTCCTCTACAGATAATTGTTACTGAGAGTGCTTTCAAGTTTAACAACACGGACACACCAACTTGCACATTTTACTTAATGATGCTTAAATACTGGTATTAATCTATCCATGGATAGGGTGTAAGATTATGGCTGGTACAGTCGGAATATGCTACTTTTCTGGTGACATGAAAAACTTGACCACCAGTAATTTTATATTAAATTAACATTTAAATCAAATATGACTCTGTCTGCAAAATTATGTCGTCAGAATCAGTGTTAAGTGGCTCACCAGAGATGTCACTAAGTCACAATGACTTATCTTTATATGATCATAAGGTTATGGCGAAAAGTGCCTATTGATATCAAATAAAAAAACAAACAAAAAAAAAGAAATTAATAAAATTGAAAGACATTTACTCACTCAATTAACTGGTTCGAACCTTTTGCTTTGAAAAGTATTTTCACATAATGGGCTTGCTTTTTTTTTCCTCATTAACATGAGGTTTCTTAACATCTTTACATTGTTTTAGTACAAAAATACGTTCTGCTTTTCCAGTCAGGCATTTCTTTTTTTTACACAAAATGAAAGTGAGTGTACAAAGCATTCATTGCTCTATCAGAACAGATTTGGTGAAGAAAGAAGTTAAAGTTACCACAGAGTCAAACATGTCTCTGTTATGTCCGCTTGCTGGAAAAAAAACAAAAACAAAACAGAACATAAAATAACCAATTATCAAATTATATTTGATTTCTTTGAATCTGAATTGCAAATTTGTGTATTAGTGTGTTGTGCAAGTGTCAAATGATTCAAATCCTTTCCATTCACGTGACGTTTGATCCAACATAGGGAGTTGATGCCAAGGTGCCAACTCGGAACGCTGAACAGCATCACAAAAGGTTACAATTACATTGGTTCTGATGATGATTGGTAAATTAATAGCAACCCAGTGTGTAATTTAAAAACAAAAAATCACATACTGAGTAAATGTAATTCTTATGGTCAGTTAACATTAAAGGCACATATACTGTAAAACCTCCATATATAATTTCATAAAACATGAATCATAAAGACCTCACATCATCACCAAATAAATCAGATTTCAATTATTATTTTTTTCATAACCAACTTAATTCCAATGTCAAGGTTTATCTGATAGTTTAAGAGGAAGTGAAGCTCAATTATTTAAGCTGCATGTTTTCATTTAGCATAACAATGTAATAAGATTTGCCATTGTTGTCTTTCATTGCACTCAGTTGTAAATCAATCATATGGATCCAGCAAACTTTATTTGTTTCACAAAGCACAGATGCATATCATATGTTTAACCCAATGTTTTGCTTTGGGGAGTAAACCTTTTTCAGTTCATTTAAATTTATAAGAATCAACTGAATGGAAATCTTTTTCTTTTTTTTCCCTCTAACTCCCCTTTTTGGCGGAGGGAGTTTTACGGCTAGAAAAACAGAATTTGTGGTTTTGACGGTCGAGGTTTGATGCAAAAGGCTTTGGAACCTTTTATGCAACCTGGCGTCCAGGAGACTAAAGAAAATATTTTGCTTTCCACCCTTTTGAGCCTTTTAGCCTCTGCTAAGGGAAAAGTAGAGAGGGGCTGAAAAAAATTAAAAAAAAATCTTGTGGAGCAAAAAAAATCTCCAAGGTCAAATGTCCTGAGTGGGATGGCTGCCAAATCTCCTCCATAACCACTTTGCTCACACACAGGTATACACAGGACACACACAGTTGCATGCACACACTTTCAGGTGGAACGACACTGGTGATACTGCAAACACAGACACACACTTGTACAGGAATGACCTATACATGTAATTGAGATGGATTAAAATCAAAAATCGGTAAAACGGAAAACAAAACATGAAACAATTTGATTATAGGTCTGCTGAAACAAAGGTGTGTGTGTGAGTCTGTTGTATTTATTTTTGTGTTAATGAAATATGTTTTTGTAGAAATAGCCCAAGTCAACTACCTAAGGGAAATAGCACTTTCTTGTAAGTGAGGAGAGATGGTTAGATAGCAGTCGTGAATATAGATTGTGTGCGCGTGTGTGTGTTTGCGCACCAGTGTGCACGTCCGTTTGGTGATTGGCCAAACAAATGTGCATTGGCTTGTCACAATTCTGTCTTTGTGTTCATATGAACGTGCTCTGCTTCCACTGTGCTTTACGGTCATTAAGAAGTCTAATCTATGATTTACCATGATGTCATACGCATGTACATAAGCAGACACACAATCCTGGCCCATAGCCTTCTGTGTGCAATTAGGATGCAGTGTGGGGTAGCTTAATGTAAAGTTCATTACTTGAGATTGGAGCCTGATTGCATTCAGGTTGCACTTGGCCACACAGAGGAATGTTGCAGAGAGCGACAAGGTTGAGGTCAATATCGTCCACTGTACACTGGTGGTCCCGCAACATTCAGCCCCCCAAAAAAAGCAGAAGGTTAAAGAGCAGCTTTATTTGAGCCAGTGGCGGATGTTGTCCAAATAATATAAGAATTGAGTCCTACCTTATTAAAGATGATACAACTCAAAGCAAAACAACTATCAGCAACAATGGTATGATAAACCAATGCATGAAGACCTAGAAGGCCATTTGTCCTTCAAAACATTCAAAGCATGGTCAAAATACAGTTATTATTCCAGACTTCCAGTTAATTCAGTAAATTTTCTTCCGGACCGGTGGCTGTTAACACTTTTCCCAGATGTGCTTTAAACAGGATTTAAAGAAAATCCTGCAAAAGACATGCGTTTGCCTGTGGGTTTTGAGCTCATGAGAGATGGATATTAAGAATAAAGATAATTAATTTTCTCTCTCTCTCTCTCTCTCTCTCTCTTCTGTCTCTCTCTCTCTCTCCATATATATATATATATATATATATATATATATATATATATATATATATAAAACGTTTATTGTGCTACTTTTTGCAATTTTGTTATTTGGGATTTTTATTAAGAATCACAGCATATTTCAATAAACATGCACAAAAAAAGAGAATGCAAGAGGATGCAATAAATCCACAAGTCCTGAGGTCAAACTGTAGCCTGGACCCTGGAATCAGAGAATGGTGAATGGTCTGACGCAGTTCTAAAGAAAATTGGCCATAAGAATAAAAAAAAATGTAAAAAATTTAAAAGTTGGGGAATTTGCAATTTTCAAATGCTTGTTTCCCACAGACAATGGTGTCTGTGAAGCGGATTCATTCATTCACACCTACAGTAGAGGCCGCTTCCGAGGTCACTTGGGGTTTTTTGTGGTCCACTAGTGAAGGTGAAGACCAGCTACTCTTCCCTTTCTTTATGAGTAAAATTCAGCACTGAGGCTACAAGGAATATTTAACACCACATGAATACTTGACATTATTGTAGCAGTAGAGGAAAACCATGAAGATAGGTTTTCTTTTGACTCACCAGTATTGTAGGTTTACAGGATTTATGCTTCAAAATCTTCTTATTAGGCATTTTTGGCCTGTAATCCTGTCTGAATAAGTCATTTTAGCTGTCATCTCATCAGGATCCACTTCCCTCTGAACTGATGATATTGATAAATATGAAGATATATTTACACCCAGACTCAATAGACCTTGTGCTCCATGGACCATTATGGAAAGTGTGAAGTATTCTAAAAATTCTATCCAACCATCTGTCCCTCCATACATCCATCAATTCACGCTTTTTATGTCCAACTTAAGTACCTTATAGCTAAACAGGATTTGGAGTAAGGTCTCCGGAGTTCTGGCCTTTGTGGTCCCACAACTTGTGACACTATACCATGATCTTCAATGATCTTTGATGATGATGGAGAGCAATTTCCCATTTATATGGGAGGAAAACCCCCTCTGGCACAGCGCTGAGTTCTACCATTGTCGATAACCTCCATGGCTGATACAGAAAGCATGACTAATTTCTTCAAGCCAGCTCGCTCCAGTAGGATTATGACCCAAAGTCTCTCAAACCTCCATCCTGCAGCACAACACACTGACCATCTTTGGCTGCGCTGAGGTATTGAATGTAATGATTAATGGACCAAGGATGTGCATTAATATGAATCTCACCTGAGCTTGGCCCAACTTGATATTACGAAATGTCAATTAGTAGTCATACATGTCCAGAGTTTGATCTCAGAGCATCACGTTTGGATGTGTCACGATATGATTTCAAGTTGCCACCTTCCAGTAACTTGCACAGAAGCTGCCCAAAATTATTTTGGGCAGATTAACAATCAAAAAACAAACAAAAAATCAGAAAAACAAACAAAAAAAACAGAGGCATAATCTCACCCAGATTAGTTAAAATCTGAGTCAGTGGGTGGGTCAGCCTGTCTTTGTATCCTAACAATCATTGTTGAGGCAAAAAGGAAAGTGTTAAATCAGAGAAAATTGTGTCTGAGTTATCACTCTCAGGGATTTTTCTCTTTTTCTCTTCCCTTTCTAGCTTCAGCTCTGTCTTGGCAACATTTTATTGTAACTTCTGACATTTAAACAAAATCACAATGACTGTGATAACAAAACAGAGAAAATAATGCGAGATACAATACGTTTTCCCTTGGCTCTATATTGCAACACACTGGTTTCATCGTGGTGCAGGAACACAGTGTGAAGTTTTCCCTGTCCACTGCTGCTGTTGCTGCTGATGGGGAGCACTGTAAGATGAGCCACGAACCAGCTGGAGCTGCAAATGGATGAGGTGTACATGTGTTTGCGGGTGCGAGTGTGTGTTGATCCATGACTTCATAATTGCCAGCAGCTCTCGGGGGAACATCCATGCTGTTGGTGACCTAGGCAGTGACCTCATCAGTGACATCACGGCCGACGGGGCTCCGCTCCGGCTCGCAGGCAAAACAGGAAGCTATGATTGAGTACATGCAGAAGCAGGTGTGTGTATAGGTCTGTGTGTGGTGTGTTCATGTTCTCTGTGTAGGTTCGCAGCTATTATCACATGTGTGCATGAATATTTAAACTCGTTTCATCATGAGCTCAGACCAGTTTGTGCAGGACCCTTCAATCAGGGTAATCAGCCAGCGTGTGTGTGTATGTGTGTGTGTGTGTTTTCGTAAGTTCATAAAAAATAAAACTGAAAAAGAATAAATAAAATTACAAATACAAAACAAATGATCATATTCAACAACCTCAACTTAATGATCAGTTGTGTCCTCAAAAGCCATGTGTTCTAACAACTTTTGTTAAAAAAGAATTGATACGATCGTTCACGTCAATATATCCCTATTTTATTAGTTGCTATTAAGTATTCAGTATTTAATCGAATGAAGAGGTTTGAGGTACAGATGTTTAGAGCTGTCTGTTCTCTGCTTGCCATGCTTGGCAGGACGCCACCACATCCCTGATGAGACCCCCCTCAGGACTTTGTGACGGTGCTGATGAAAACCCGGCGGCCCCTTTTGTCTCTGTTCCGAGCGGTGGAACTGCTGGAGGGTAGGGTCACACGGTTGAGGTCATGGGTCGAAAGTCTGCGCTCTAGAAATGAGGTAACAATTAAATGGTGCCTTCATCTCTCTCTGATCCTGACCTCTCAGCTGGACATCAAGAGGAACGGACTGAAAGATGAGACAGGAGCTCGATACCCACACTCATTCACAGTAGCAGACCCATTTAGGCCACTTGATGATCACTTGAATGATTTTGCCTTTCTTTTTAAATTTTTTACTAAATACCACTCCCACATTTAATCCTGAATTCATTTTTGATGACCTGAAAGAGTCCTATCTGACATTTAGTTTGGAGCTTATTAATAATCAAAGCCATCAGTTTCATTGCCTGGATCTCAGGGTTTGGGTTCTCTGCGTTAACATAACATACTGAATAAATAAATGCAACAAAGACGAATTAATATCTAACATACATTTCCCAGCTCAAAAAGCAGCAACTGAAAAATACATCAAAAAGTCCTAAAAGCAATCACGTTATATGAGAGCTTGTTAAAATTTCTGTAAAAATGTTTGAATACAACCAATAAAAATTGAAACTGCACAAAGTAAGTTAAAATGATCCCTTTCCCTCCTTCTTTATAGTGCACCTTACATATCATCTATATACCCTTTGCACAACTCCAGTCTCTGGCTGTGAAACATATAACCTTCACCTATATATCACTTCCTGGCTCAGGTCTAATGTCCAGGTGAACCACTGGTCTAAATTATAAAAGCAGCAAACTTGCTGTGACAAATGACGTTTCAAAAATGGTGTTTACTGAAAGGGGCACCTTTCAGAATCTTCGATTGGCTAAACATAAATAAGGTGATTTTTGTAGCAAGTGCATTTAGTTTTTTTTCGCCTTTCATTTTTCCATGGCAATATTTTACCCCGTAAAAGTATTCTCTCATTGCTTTGCCAATGAAAAAGAAGTTAGTCTATCTGCCATATACTCCAGTTTTGGGCGGTGGGCTTTTGTTGATCATTAATACCCAAGTTAAATGGTCTGTGACTCTTCCTGACAAGGCAGAAATGTATGGGTATAACTGGTACAGTTTCCAACAGACGTCTACAACAGCAGCATGATTTTGCTTCAGCAATGAGAGTAGTCTAGCTCTGTGGAGGGTATTTCAAATCAAAATGTCAGGAATGGATGTTGGTGTGGGTGAATATACTTCTCGCTGACGATGTATATTTGTAAAAAGAGTACCAAAAGCTAACCTGAGTGAATATGTTCTATTTAGTTAGCATGCTGCCTGCCCATATTCTGCATCACCAGTTCAAACCTAGATTTAACTGCTGCCCCTGAGACACTGTGGTTTCAAGGATTTACACTTAGCATAATTATGGAGTCCAAAGAAGACATATTTACACCAGCTTTGCATCTGAAGAAACTGCGGTCATCTATGGCAGCGTTTCCGTGGCAATTACTGGTGTTTCCCGATGAAAAATTGCAATAAGTTTTGCTTCCACCTTCGGCAAACTTTTGGGACAACAAATCAACTGACCGCTCAGCTTCAATCCACAGGCCACCTAGGAGAATCAACCCCCCGCATCCCCATCTCCACCTCTCCCATGACGAATTTGTAGGAAACAACAACTCTACTTGTATTCTGCTCTCGCGCACCTCATTCCACTTCCCACCGCGAACCGCCAAAGCTCAAGACCTTGTGTGTCACCCCATGTGTCATAAAAAATCACAGCCACGGAGAATATCCCTCGTTAGCCGTCATCGTTCACGATTAAAATAGCATTCGGCATCAAAAACCCAATCAAATATGAACTCGAGTAGTGGCGGCACCACCCACAGTATGCACACACACCGACCTCCTTCTGTAAACAGACAAGGCTTTTAGTTGGGGCCCTGGTGGTCCAACTGTGGTCCCACCTTCCAGCAGGACCATCCTGGCACCCATTTGAAATCAAAACCTGTCCGAGGATTGGGATGCTACACCCTTTTCAGCCCTGGCTGCAAACCAGACCTTACCTGTGGTGAACAAAGGGAGGTGCATCACGGGGTTGCTGGGACGAATCTGAAATATTGGATATATGTTTTCAGGAATTTTTCTGTATCTCATGTGATGAGTTTGTAAACTGTCAGTGCGCATCAGACAGGAGTAAAATTGAACAGAAAAGCCTCACTGGTCAGCTCACTTGGACTATGAAAGGACCCATTCAAGGCCGCGGGTGGCAACAGGTCTGGAACGTGGCTCGAAAAAAAAAAAAAAAAAAGATGCTCGATTGGAGAACCACAGACCAAAGACGAGGAAGCCAAAAACGTTTTTCAGCAAACATTTTTAACTTTTTTCAAAAACCTCCCACTGGCTTTGGGGTTAGTGGGGGGAAGGGGAGGTGGAATCGCAGACTCAGCAACTCTTCCCAAGTCATTCCATTTTTAATATTTTAACGAAGTATCTTATCATCGTCCAAATATGAAATCTACCCAAATGAAAAAGCAACTTAAAGACCTGCTTATACATTACTTTGCGGGCCTAAGTATGTATGGATGTGTACATAGGTTTCCCAAACATCTTTACCCAGGCCAAACTTCTACTGACACTCAGTACTCAAACAGAAGATCCAATATATCTAAGAGGCTTAGCATTTATGTGTGTGCGTATGTGTGTGTGTGTGCACGCGAGCAAATGTTGCATACATGCATGTGTGAGCATGACTGTCCACGCATTTTTAGCAGGCAGACACCTGTGGCAAACAAAGATGGTCTTATATGCCTACTGCTGGATGACACTGTCACTCTGCAGAGTCCCAGCTGCACAGCATTCACTATGCCTTCGTATTCAGACTCTGCGGCCATGAGAAACAATGAAGAGTTGTCAGGACGACACGAAACATAACAGCAGCCTCTCATCCAAAGTCATAGAAAAAAAGCTGCTTGTGTGTGAATTGACACCGCCTTGCCTTGGTTGAACTTGAACAGATGAGCTTGCAATAAATTTCCATGTTTTTTTTTAGTTTGTGAAATTCACACAAACACACAAGCACACACACAACCCCCCCTTCCCATAATGTTTTGTTGCCTATTACATAGTTGTGTATGAAATGATAATTTCACTTTCCTGCACCCACGCACGCCTGCATATTTTCTAATCAGGTATTGATATTCCAGCCAACTTTCTTTATCCATCCTTATCCCGTGGAACTGGCACGGCTCAAGCAAAACACAAAGGAGCTGTCACTGCAAGCATCAGGCCAGAACCCCCCACCCTTCTCCATCACTAACCTCCACACAACAAGCTCTTTATGGTAGCTTACTGATGATAGTCAAACAGCTGTGGGTTTGTTTGTAGCTTGGGTGGAGGAGGGTAATGGATGAGGGGGAAGGAGCTGTGGTACAACTTGAAAGTTTTCATATTATATGTGATTTAGTTTGAGTCAGGGAGTCTACGGTCATGGCTGTAAAATGCCTTTGCTTTGAGACGAGACTTGCATGATACAACTTTGTTGAACATGTGATATAAAACATACAAGATTTATCAGCTGTAAAGCAACAGGAAGTATGATTTGTAAGATTATTTGACAATATTATCTTGGACATTATTTTTTGATATTTTAAATATGAATACCAAACTATGATATGTGTCCTTGGGACACCTACTTTTATTTGTTTTTTTTCACCCAATTTTGGGGCCTTTTTTACACTATTTTTTACGATGAACAGTGGTACAGTAGTTGATTGTCTGACTGGCCTTTTGAGATCACATCTGTCTCAGTGGATTACTCTTGTCAGGCCCATGTGTCTTCTGGCTTCTAGTGAGCAAGCAGCTCCCTTCCTGTTATTCTGTTGTGTGTACAAGATGCTATTTGAGCTGTCTTTTTTTGTAAATACATGCATAACATTTGTTCATTCATCTTCTGATTCACTATTTATTGAGTGTTTAAATTATGTCCCAAACTAGATGTAGTTGACCTGAAGCTGAGCCAATTTGGATTTTCATTGACAGCTGATTGTTGTTTTTCCTTACCTTCCTGACCTTTTTTATTCACCATAAACCAATAGTTGTTCTATTTTTCCCAGATAGAGCTCTGTCCTCTTTTGAGTCGTGCTCCCCCTCTTTACGCAAAGGATTAAACACAAAAGTATGGCTTGATTAGCCCCTGAAGCTGCGTCCTGATTCCGTTGCGTCCATTTCGGGAATGCAGTCTGCAAAGTCATGGAATCTGAGGCTGTCATAGACTGTCGGAGCAGAAGCAAGCGCAGTTGAAAAAAGACTCAGTACCCGGTAAAAACTACAGTCCGGCAAGCCAAAAACCTTTTCTATTTATTATTTTACTATTTTTGATTTTTCTTTTGCTATCATGGCAGAAAATTCAGCTCAATCCTGCTAAATGCTCAGCTTAACCAATACACAGTGAAACAGACACTAAAGGTAGAAAATCCAATTTATTTTTTCAGTACATAGATTTAAACTCTGCTTTAGACAATGCAAATGTATCAGTAACAAATCAAAAAAAAAAAATGCCGAAATCAAACAAAATGTTATGAAGTGTCTGTCATTTGCTCACTCTCAAGATAGTTTTCAGTTAATGGTGACATATAGGATTACATATTTAGGAGGTGGCAGGCCGAAGTGAGCATGATATGCATCATTCATCTTTCAAACTCTCATCTTGAACAGATCAGCATTTCCTCCGCTGATCCAAGCACAAAAGTTTCACATCATCTCTCCAGTCCAGACACCCACAGAAAATAAATGGTTTTTGCCTCATTCTTGTATGACACTCTGGCTGGCTACAGAGCCCCCCAACTGTTGTCGAGGAAACTTCAATAAAAACAGAGAGGCTTAATTTTTTTTTTCCTCTCTGAATTTTATTTAGATATCTTTTGCAGAAGGACCTTGTGTCATTTCTAGAGAGAAAAAAAATAAGAAAAACTAGTAGGGGTGTCGGTAAATTTCCATCACACTATGCAGAGGGTCCAGAAAAACACTGTGGCTATACATGCACACACACACACATGCACACACACAAACACACAAGTGATACAGTAGGAGGCTGTTTGTTTATTGGAAGACCTTTTCTTCTATTGATCTCAGTGGGACATACAGCTGCAGTGGTGCTTCTCCACCTCTCGATCATCTGCCATCACTTTAAATTGAGGTCACGAAACCCGGGTCCACTAAAGTAACAACCATGTTGTTGCAGACTTGGGTATCCATGTCTGCGCTTTCCTTGTGGTTTCAAATGGAGAGCTATTCACAGGACATGATCATGGTTCATTTGAATCAGTGACCTTACCATTAAGCCTTGTCTCTTGAACTCTGGGATGATGTAGTTACATTTGGCCTTTTTGAACAGCGCCTCATTTGTAATCTCATTTGGCCAAAAGATTTGACAGATCATTTTCAGGCAGATATGGTGAAATGCAGCAACTCGCTGGATGTCTCTCTAAACAACATTCCAGCATTCATACCCATTCAGCCACACATTTTTGATATTGCCATTGTGGATCTTCAGCTTGGTTCTGATTGAGTACTTTTTGGACCTCCTAATACTCTCGACTTTGGAAGAGGCATCCTGGACTTTGGACAGTCTGTCCCTATTGTTTATGATAGTATCCTGGCCTTGGGTAATGGTCCTACCTGTCACAGTCCAGTCTCCTCAGCTCACAACCAGCTCCCATCACTGGACTCAAGGCTGTATGTCATCACCAGACTCAAAGCTGCAGCTCATCACTGGACTCATGGCTGCAGCTTATTGCAGACAATTGTTGTGGACTACAAAGCCCTGGCTTCCGTCCCACTAGTGGCTGGGTCGTCCTTCCTGTCTTTCTCTCTTCCCCGTGCCACTGACAGGTTGCCTTCCGTGCTGAGCGAGACCTTCCAGTGATTCTCCTGTCGGATCTTCCAAGCCCCAGTGTCCTCTTGCATGTCTTCTTTGTACCGGCCTTCCATTCCCCTACCTCATCTTCGTTCTGCTGTTGTTAGCTGTTCACCTGCTGCCGTGAGCCTCATTAAAGTTGTTTTGGAACTCACTCTTTGTTGGTACGGGGTCTCAGTGTTGCATTTGGGTCTATACCCCCACCCGTTACATTACAAAGGTAGACAAAGTCATCCACTTCCTCAACCTGTTGATTGTTGACCGTGATCTGTATAGATCCGTATAGGCCAGTCCGGTTGGCATTTTGTCTAGCCTGTCAGTCTTGTTCTGCAAAATCAAGGTCATCAAGTTGTGTCTTCTGAGTCAAATGCATACCTTTTTGCTTGCCAGCTATTTTTGACCTACTTATCCAGTCAGTCAGGAAATGCTTCAGACAGGGTGTTTCTCATTATTGCGCTACATTCAAAATTGTTGTAGAATCTGTTGACCAGTATTAACAAGCTTTTGTGGGACTCCATAGTGCCGTAGTATCTTCCAAAGGCTCCCCCTGTGCATGCTCTCAAACGCATTCTTAAGTCCACAACATTTTTGTAAAGGGGGGCCTTTCCATTCTATCCAACGCAATATAATCAATGCATCCAAATTTGCTCCTGAACCCTGCTTGCGCTTGTCCTTAATCTGGAGAACAATTTTGACACAGCTGTACATTTTTAATCAGCCTCGAATAAGTTAAGACATTCAAGAGCCTGTCATACATTTTGAACTTCAGACTATTTCCCCTCGATCATTCCTTACACACAAGAGCAAAATATTGAAATAAAAAAAAAAAAAAGTTCCTTCATATTCTATCCCATACCTGTCAAAAGTTAAAAACCAAAGTTATATTTTCAGAGCAATTTCTCTTTGATTTGGTACTGAATGGTGGTCCAGAATGATACAGTGTAATTATCATTATTATTTTTTCTTAGTTTTCTTTTTTCAGTTACTCATTTGCTGTTGAAAAGTACTCTCTCACCCAAATGTCTAAAGTCACTTATTTAAAGAGACGAGACACATTTATGGAAAGTGGCTTGAGTGAAATGGTAAATTTAAACACCTCATCACAAAAAAAAATACTTGGAACGCCCAAAACATCGAATGTGAAGAGGGGTAATATTGAAAGCACATCCAGCATGTGATTTTTCCTTAAAACCCCCTTATTTCACGTGCCACCTTCACCGACATCATGGGGTTCACCATTGCACTAAGGGACTCTGTTAATGTAAGAGAGAGACTGGTGGAAAGTAAGTGTTGTGTAAAAAGAGTCACACTGACAATGGAAGTGGGTGTTTGAGAGTGATAAAATAGAAAGAGAAAGTGATCCATTAAGAAATTAAGGACCATTTCTGTTTGGAAAGTTCTACCTGGCAGCAAATTTGTCCCAATCATCAAGTTCTAATGTAATTACTTTATGAGGCCAAGGCATAATGAATATAATGTTTAGGTGTGCATGTTCATTCTTGGACGCTAGTCCCCTAGAGGGAAGTGTACATTTCTGCGGCATCCTGTATTTATTTAAAATACCCTGTGTCTGGTCTTATAATACAGACATGGGCAAGTGGGCATAGGAACCCTTTTCTATTCCATCCATTTTCATGATGCGGTCTTGCATTAATGACGCTCTCCATATGTTTGGATGAAATAAAGCTGTAAATGTTGCTCTACTCTGCCTTCACTCAATTTTTCTTAAGTAGTTCAGTGGAAGAAAAAAAAGGTTTCCATTTTGAGATTATACGATGCAATTTGTCTGGAGAGGCATGCTAAAGTTGTAGTGATCTTGTGTCATGCTACTCAGCCGGCTTTGTGGTTTGCTTTATAATCAGGCTTGATATCCCATTGGAATAGATGAAAAACCCAGGTGTGAGGAAATGAGACTGGTCCAAGTGGTGTTTCATGTTTTTGTCATTGTGTTAAAACCCATGAAATGGCAAAATTGCATAGAAGCCATCATAACACAGTAAAACCCGCCAGTTAAACCACAATCATGAGATTTTGTGAGTTTTAACAGCCTTTTTCTTTTCTTTTTCACTTAACTGCTGTAATCTACCACAATGACAGCTAAAGTTCAACCTGTTTGAGAACCCCAACACAGTGGTACTGGCATCTCATTAGGCCAACCAAGCCTTTTGTCTCCAAGCCATCTTTTAATTGACCACTAGGTACTGTTTTTGAAAACATTAGTATTCATAGGTACAACTTTAGCTGTGCATACATGTCAAGCAGTTCATCGGTTACACTGTCAGCAGTTAATTGCTACTAACTGTTCCGAGATATTGTTTCATAGATAACCATTGTGTGTTCTCCTAGATTCATGATCTACCCTTTAAGGGCTAGTGGCTCTAACATTGCACAAACATCTCAGCCGTCTCCTGTTTGACTAGTCCTGACTTTTTCTCGGGGTAAAAATAATGCTAGTGTCAATTCTATTTGATCAAATTTGCTGTTTGATCAGAAATACTTTATTCATCCCATTTCTCTTTCAGTAGTAGATTGATTGTTTTACTAGAGGGAGTTTTACCTTATGCTGACAGAAGATTACACCCTACATATGATTCTGTCTGCTCTGGTCTAGTGTTGAGGCAGACGTAGCTCTGAGTGATTTATTTTTTGGGGGGGGTTAATTTAATACATATTGTCACCTTCTTTAAATACTCGTCTAAGTCCTTTTTTCAAGTTTTTCAGAAAGTTTTCAAAAATTGATGGAGGCAATTATTTTTAGAAGGTGACATTATGATCTTGATCGCTGCTTTGAGTGAGTGTTCATGTTTGTGTGTCTGTCTGTGTGTGTGTGTGTGTGTGTGTGTGTGTGTGTGTGTGTGTGTGTGTGTGTGTGTGTGTGTGGGTGTGTACAATTTTATCATGTCCCACCAGGGAAAAGAGGACATTGAACTTGCTGTATGCTGACACGAATGGTGCATACCGCTCTTCTCCCCTCCCCCTGCAGAGCAGGTCAGATCATAATCTGTGACACCTCAGTCCCACTATGTGTCTCTGATAAAGAGCCTGCCTGCACAGGATAGTGCAGTGATGGTAAAACCCCACTTGGACCCCCTGCAGTTCACCTATAAGCCCCAACTTAGTGTTAGAGTTAAAGTATGTCATCATCTACCTGTTCGACCACGTCTATACACACCTGGACAAGACGGTGAGCACTGTGTGAGTCTTTTTTTTTTACTTTTGTGCCTTCAACACCATCCATCTGGCTGTACTGGGTGAGAAGATGACAGCAATGAAGGAGAACTCCCCACCATTTACTGGATTGTAGACTACCTGACTGTCAGACCACAGTATGTGCACCTGCAACACTTTGTGTCAAATGAGTGGTCAGCAACACTGGGGCCCCACAGGGGACTGACCTCTCTCCCTTCCCCTTCACCCTTTACACCACAGACATCAGCTACTGCAAAGAGGCCTGTCATCTCCCAAGCTTTCTGATGATTTGACAGTTGTGTGGTGTATCAGCAACGGTGACAGGGTTGAGTACATAGCTGCTGTGGACAACTTTTTCAGATGGAGTGAGCTGAACCATCTACAACTCAATGTGACAAAGACAACAGAACTGGTGGTGGATATGGGGAGGATCAAGGTGCCGGTGACCCCTGCTTTCATCTAGGGGGTCAGTGTGGACATTATGGATGACCACAAGTATTGGGGGGTAGTCACTGACAATAAACTGGACTGGGGACACTGATGCCCTCCACAAGAGGGGCTAAAGCCTCATCTATATGCTGTGGCGGCTGGGGTTCTTTAACATCTGTTGGACCATGCTCAACCTTTTTGATTTGTCTGTGGTACCCAGTGCTATCTTCTATTCTGTGGTGTGATGTGACAGCAAGCTAAGGATAGCAGATGCGAACAGACTGAACAGGCTGATCCTCAAGGCCAGTCACACTGTGGGAGTGAAGCTGGATCCTCCTACAGTGGTGTCTGACAGGAGAATATACAGAAAGTGAAGGTCATCTTGGACACTGTGTCCAGCCCATGCCATGACGTGCTGGTCAGATGCAGGAGTTCTTTCAGCACCAGGCTGATCGTATCACGATGCACCACAGAATGCCACAGGAAATCATTCCTGCCTGTTGCCATCAAAATGTATAACTTCTCATTCTGACTGTCAGACACTCTGAGTTAGCTGCTGTTGCTGGACTTATGTACAATAATCTCCTTCTGTGCAATAACCATATTGTGGCGAGCTGGGGTTTCGCAAAATGACAAACAAGGTCAAGGATGAATTGCTCATAGGATAATACTCTTTAGAATTGGGGTTCAACTCAACCAGCGAATATGGAAAATCCAAGGGGGTTTCCCAACGCCAACAGTTACACTAAGGGTGCACCCCCCATTTTGACAACTGACGATAAAGGTTTGTGTAACACAACAGCAACAACATTGTACAACTATTCACATGACGAAGTTCTCTAACCCAGAACCATGTGAGGCTCACAAAGGTCCTTGAAGCCACAAAGGAATCTGGGGTTCTGCCGGCCAGTCTTCCCACTACATGCTACATAGCCCCCACCAAGCAGATTAGTTGTACTCAGCAACCTTCACGTCCATGACAAAATCCTTAAAGTGGAGTGGGATCCTACAGTGTCAACGAGGTTCATTAGGTACCTTGCGAACAGGCTTGGAAGGGGGGGCGGCTTCTGGTGGCCAGTATCCAGTCTCACCCTCTGGTTGGATCAGGGGTTGGTATGGGGCCAATCTGTCTCTGTGTAGGACCACCACACGACTCTTTTTCACTAATCTTACCCTTTTCCCAACATCTGACAATTTCTTGAAGACGGTACAAGGCCAAACCCTGTGGCATTCTGGCCAGCAGAACCAGGCTCAAAGCTGCTGGAGAGTTTTGGTGACAGCGAAGCCCCCACTGAGCCATGAACCAGTCGGAGCACCTGTTGCCTTAGTTTGCTAGGTACCAAGAGCTGGAGGAGCTCACGGTTGCCTGCAGGGGTTTTCCAACGGTGGTGGAGGAGGCCTTCACGGGTCACGATGTTGGTCCACTGTGAATAAAGGGCCTTGGTCCCCGTTTCAAGCACTGAAACCGCTGGTAACTGATGAGCTTTCACCCACCTTCACACATGGGAGAGAGAAGGATCATTGTCGTTGTCCTGGTCCTGCTGAAGTTACTTAGGATCAAAGCTCCCAAAGTCGGAAGTTATGGGAAGGACCTGGGAATCACAAACACTGCTGCCTAAAGGGTCATCCTCAGCCAGGGCGTTACGCAAGGCTCCTAATGCATTGTATCCTCCATTTCTCCAAACGTAGCTGTCATTTTGTAATCCTTCTTCTGTAGGATTGTATGGAATAGAGGAAGGAATACTCACATACCCTGTAAAATGTCACTAAAAAACAAGAAAAACAATAATATATGTTGGAATTTGAACAAGATTGGTCTGAGTTAACCATGTAAAGTTCATCATGAAAAATGAATACAAAAAATCCATCAATGATTTTCAAGGCAATGTCAATGGGAAGCTGTGTGAATGCTTTTTGTCAAGAGGAAGTTGGTACATATATAATATGTATTTAAATCTGTGTAAAGGTCACTTGCTAGTTTGATATGCAAAGCAGAATTGAAAGATTTGGAATTCTAATGATTGGTTTTGTTGGTTTAAAGATGGTGAATTTATATTACTTTGCTTCAATTTTGTTTTTTCCTTGACAATAGTTAAAGCCAGCTGCTTTATTTCATCTTATTGTGTTGTAACAATTTTTTTCTGACCTTTCTTTAAATACATTCTTTAGTCATTGCTTCAGACTAGTAAACCACACGGTGGCTCACAATAAAGTTTTGGCTACCTACAAAACATGTGAATAAAGTTCATGTTGTGCATGTCATTTTGATATATTTTAAGCTACAAGGACCCCTGGAGTCATTTTTTCTCAACAAATGACAGTGTAAGACCTTTATCATCTATGAGTTGGCTCTATTTGTTACAGATGCAACAGAGAAAAATAATTATAGGTATCTGTGGACTGGAAGCCTGTTGACGCTCTCATCTTCATTTGCAACAGCATGGGCAATTATGGCAAAACATTATCACACATGTTGGGAGACAGACAAACTCTGACTGCTGACACAAGATGTTGTGATTATAAAAGTGATTTCCCTGCAAAATTTAAATTAATAATTGAATAAATAAATAAAAGTATAACACATACATAAGTATACTCTCATATATTACTCTACTTATACTTTCTTGTGTGTGCTATCTAACTGTATATATGTATGTATATATGTGTTTGTGTATATTGTGTATATGTGCAGATATTATATGTAGGTATGGGTATGTGTGTGTATATGTATCTATACGTGTGTGTGGGCATTTATGGTGACATATGTGCATATGTGTATGCATTAATATGTGTGTATATATCTTTCCTGTTTTTGTTTTTGTTTTGTTTTGTTTTGTTTTGTTTTGTTTTGTTTTGTTTTGTTTTGTTTTGTTTTGTTTTGTTTTGTTTTGTTTTGTTTTGTTTTGTTTTGTTTTGTTTTGTTTTGTTTTGTTTTGTTTTGTTTTGTTTTGTTTTGTTTTGTTTTGTTTTGTTTTGTTTTGTTTTGTTTTGTTTTGTTTTGTTTTGTTTTGTTTTGTTTTGTTTTGTTTTGTGGTTGTTTTGTTTTGATTTAATTTAATTTTATTTTATTTTATTTTGTTTTGTTTTGTTTTGTTTTGTTTTGTTTTGTTTTTTTTTATTTTGTTTTGTTTTGTTTTGTTTTGTTTTGTTTTGTTTTGTTTTGTTTTGTTTTGTTTTGTTTTGTTTTGTTTTGTTTTGTTTTGTTTTGTTTTGTTTTGTTTTGTTTTGTTTTGTTTTGTTTTGTTTTGTTTTGTTTTGTTTTGTTTTGTTTTGTTTTGTTTTGTTTTGTTTTGTTTTGTTTTGTTTTGTTTTGTTTTGTTTTGTTTTGTTTTGTTTTGTTTTGTTTTGTAATGTTGCTGCTGCAACATCCGAATTTCCCCTATGTGGATCAATAAAGTATTATCCTTATCGTTATTCCTTATGTATGTATGTCAGATAAGATGAGATCATATTTTATTGATCCCCCTCCAGGAAATTCTTTTGTCACAGCAGCGCAACAATAACAATATCAGGATAAGAATAGACAACAGAGTTAGGACATGACTTGTGTCAATGAGTGAGGTAGTGAAGTGCTGGGAGCAGAGATACACCTCCAAACAATCAGAGTTGTGTGCTTTCCAGACTGCTGATATACAGTCCGATGGCCGTGGGCACAAAGGAGCGTCTGAAGTGTTCGGTTCTGCACTGGGGTGGGAAAAGCCATTGGCTGAATGAGCTGCCCATCAGTCACAGCTTGTCGTGCAAGGGTTGGGAAGCCTTGCCATTGCCATCGATTCAAGATGGTCCAGGTTCGGTCCCACCACCGAGCGGGCTTTCCTCACTAGCTTGTTCAGTATGTTCACCTCACCAGTCCTAGTACTGCCCCACCAGCACACTATAGAGAAGAAGAGTGCGCTGGTTACCATAGACTGGTTGAAGGTCTTGAGGAGCCCACTATAGACACCAAACAATCTCAGTCTTCTCAGGAAGAACATCCTGCTCAAACCCTTCCTGTGGGAAGGGTATCTGTGTTGTGTAGTCATTGAGAACACGCTGACGTCCTATCTTAGGTACTGGGATAATGCAGGTCTTCCAGAGGTCAGGCACCTTCAAGAACATCAAAGAGAGGTTGTAGAGGTGCTGGAAGACTCCAGTAAGCTGCCCAGCACACACCTTGAGGACCCTGGGGCTAATGTTTTCTGTCCCACTGGCTTTGCTCTGCCTCAAGCTGGAGAACTCCCTCTACACCGGGCTGGAGTTTAGGCTGAATCCATGGTTGGGGAGAGGGTGGAGGGGAGATATGTCTGTGTAAGTACTCAGGGGGATGGGGGAGTAGGGTGGAGGGAGGCTGACTGTGGGAACTGCTGATGGGCGGGGGAGAGGGAGGGGAGTAGTGGTTGTGTGTTTGTCAATGCGTTTGTGTTTTTCAATGTGTATGGGTGTCGTAGGGGGCTTTGGGGGTCTGTTTGTGGACGCTTCCAGTGGGCAGGGGGAGGAGGGTGGGTGTGGTTGTGTCCGAGTTTGATGAGATGGGGGGATGGGGTGAGGGGTGTGTCCTTAGAAGCTGCTCGTGGGCAGGGGGAGGCAAGGTGTTGAGGGGGTCGGGGGGTGGTGGAGCCTATAGCAGAGGTGTGAGAGGGTGAAGAGGTAGGGGGATGGGGGGCCAGATCCACCATCAGGGCTCACCGAGCTGTCAAACCTATTGAAGAAAAGGTTTAGCTCCGCAGCAAATTCAGGGCCACCTTTGGCTCCAGGTGTGGTTTTCCCACAGTCTGTCATCTTCCTCACCTCCCTCCAACCTCTTTTGTCTTGTTCTGCTCCGTCTTGGACTTAACATTCTTGTTAAAGTTGAGTTTTGCCTCCCTCAGCTTTATCCTCAGCTCCTTCTGGAAAGCCCTGAGGGTCTGGTGGTCCTTAACCATGAAGGCTCTCCTCTTTTAGTTAGAAGGCCATTGCTTGGTGTTATTGAAACAACTGACCTTTTTCAATGGGGCTATGTTGTCCTCAAAGAATTTGATGTCGTCCATTATACAAAGAGAGAGGCCCTCAATGCCGTCACCAAAGTCCTTTTCAAAAAGACTCCAGTCGGTGACATCAAAGCACTCCTGGAATGCCTCCTCTGTAGCTTTGGACCAGTTCTTCACAGACCTGGTACTGGCCACCTGCCAATTCATCATCGGTGTGTAGGATGTGACCAGGAGTACCAGGCTCTGGTCTGGAGGGGGAAGAGGTGAAGAGTTGTAAGCATCCCTCACATTTGCATACAGGAGGTCCAGGGTTTTATTCCGTCTTGTTGCACAGTGTACATACTGGGTGAAGGTGGGGAGAACGGGAGTGAAAGGGACGTGGTTGAAGTCCCCGCTGATCAGGATGAGAGCACTGGGGTGGCACGTCTGCAGATCCGCAATCACCGAGTGGATGACGTCACCAGCACTGGCTGCGGCTGCAGACTGGGGAACGTATCTGAGCACCAGGATGTGGTGTGAAAACTCAGTAGGTAGTATGGACGAAGTCCTACTGCCATGATCTCGGCATTGGGGGTGCACACAGAGAACTTTGCGATGATATGACCGGGGTTGTACCGTTTACTGTTGACGTAGATGGCAAGCCCTCCTCCTCTCTTCTTGCCGCTCTGCCTCCCCCGGTCTGTGCATATCAGCCTGCGGCCGGGCAGATTGATGGCACTGGGCACTGTCTGGTGTGTTCACCTTTGGCCAGGTCATTGTGAAGCACAGCATGCTACATTCCCTGTATAAATGCTGGCTGTCGATGAGGGCTGCCAGTTCATCTGATTTGTTGGCCAGTGACCTCATGTTCCCTTCAATGACCGAGGGCAGATATTTATACATACAAACCGAGGGTTCATGAAAGTCGCCTAACTTGCGTGTGACCATAAATAACAAGCGCGGAGACATCAGCATCCTTCAGGTAAAGTTTTTTTCGACTCCTCTTTTATTTTTCCTCTTTCCTCACTCCTCTCCAAACACTGCCCCGCCTCCGCACTTCTGCTTCCTGTGGAGGCTTCAAAATAAGAGCTTGAGGCACCAACTGCGGTTACAACTTAAAACGGAAAAAGTTCGGAAAGATATGTTACACTTACACTAAATATTTTTTCACTAAACTTTTGGTATGGCTGTTTAATATACTAATATATATATATATATATATATATATTATATATATATATATATATTATATATATATATATATATAGAGAGAGAGAGAGAGAGATTGATAGATAGATATATAGATATATATATCGAACCATCCAGGGTGTACCCCACCTCTCGCTTAATGAGCAACGAGTTGATTGAAACTCAAGACAGAAAGTCCCCACCCATGGAGCTGAACCAGGGACCTTCATACTGTGAGGCTGAAGTGCTTATCACTCTGCTACTGTGTCATGCTCTTAAGGAGAATCATATAATTCATGTGTGAAATTGCTGTCTGTTGTTTTCAGTCAATGGAACGGCAGTCAGGTGTGAATGACAAACCAAGTTTTATTCAATGAACAAGGTTCCAACAAAGCCTATTCATACAGGCGACACATTTTTGAATGTCTATCACAGAGAAAACAAAGAAGGTGTCTGAGGGACTTCAGAAAAAGCTTTGTTTGGGCTCATGAACCCGGAAAAAGTTTACAAGACAATCTCTGAAGAGTTTGGACTCCATTAATCCACAGTCAAAAAGATTGTGAACTTATGGAGGATGTTGAAAACTGTTGCTACCCTGCCTTAGTGGTTGACCAACAAAAAATTAACTATTGAAATCAATGTGCAACTGTGTGTGTGGATGATTGAATGTAAAATCGAGAGTAAAGAACTTTTAAACTGCATCGTTTTTGAAGCGTTATTTAATTGGAGCCCATATACTACTTGTGTTTCGGCTGTTTTCTTTAGTGGATCATCTGCCTCCATCTAACCCTAGTCTCTGCATTCTCTCAGACCAACTATCTTCATGTCAACTTTACTAGATACCTAAACTAAAGATGTCTACTATCCCTCCTCTGTACATGTCCAAACCATCTCATTGTTTCCTTTCTGACTCTATCTCTTGAACATCTAACATTTGAAATGCTTCTGATGGACTCATTGCTGATTCTATCCATCCTTTTTTACTCTTAAAACAAAATCAAAATAAATAAATTAATGAATAAAGAAATAAATACCACAAAATTACTTTGTCAGTGATATGAGGCACAGAACGACCGTTAAAGACATGTCTTGTTGGCAGTGACTATCATATGAAAGAAAGGTCATACAGAAATATCAACTGAGAAAAAAGATAGTTGGATGATATGTTATATTCAAATGTCAGCCAGTACAAAATACTTTAATGGAAGAAGTTTGTTTTGAGCAGATCAGCAGCAGCAGATGAGGCACATATAAACACACTAACACACACTCATATATAAAACAGTACTTGACAGCGAGGTCACGCTGGCTTTCTGTGTTGCTGTGTGAGCTAAAGTGCGTATTGTGCACAAAAACATCTTCATTGTTACATAAGGAGATGTTAACTATTCATATTGTCAGCAGTGTCACATCACATTGTGTAGAGCCAGGGTTCTCAACTTGGGATCCGGACCCTCCAATGGGTTTGGCCTTTCTTAAGTGCTTGTTTCTCCTGAAAATTTTAAATCGTGTCAAACATAATGTGTGAACTTCCAAGTCTTCCCTAAATATAAAAGGGAATATATGTACATAAGCGGCATGAATCACAAAAAGTTCGTATTGTGACAGACAAAAATTGGATGTATCAAAGTGTTGCAGACACATATTTCCTGCAGGACTCATGCCAAAGCAAGAGGGCAGGAAGCAGCCGTCCGACGAAAAGGCCAGGAATCGAGTAACAGCATAGACACCCATTAGTTGTTATAATTGTTTGTCTTTAAGCGGAGGCATAGTTGGCAGCCACATTTGGGCACAAAGCCATAACACTATTGGTTTCAGACTCTCCCTCAGCTCCTTGAACCCTGAAGCTATTGTGTGGAACAAATGTTTTGAGTAAAATTCCTTAAAAAAACAACAACATAGCGTATTACTAGTTTTGAGGGTATAGTTCAGTGATTTAATCTATGTATGTATGCATGTATTTGTTTGTTCATTCGTTCATATGTTTGTCTAATGTAGGGGTCATTTACTTTTCTTGTGGTTATCACTTGTCTTGCTGATTTTATTGTACATTTATACAGATATTTTGTTGATGTATGGGTCCAGGGACTTTGTTTGCTTGATTGTATATCTTTCCTTTGTTTAGACTTGACTACCATATTCTGGCACAAAACCATAATACTATTGGATTTCAAATGCTCCTTGAACTCAAAAGCTTCTGTGTGGATAAAAAAGAATTGGATTGATTTGCTCCGACAAAAATATATGTGGACCTCAAGAGTGGAATATTTTTCTCATCAATAACAACCCTGTGGTAGAAGGACGGATAATCACTATCCTGCCAAAGGACCAAGGGTGAATAAGCGAAGGGTAACTCGGGCCATAGCTTATGTGATCAGTGGTCGAAGTCACCCAATTTCCCTCAGATAGGACTCTAAATATGATGCTCCTTGACAACCAGAAAATTGATTTCCGTCTTTGTTTCATATTTTGAAATTCAAAAATATCCCTGAGTTTCCCTGAGGTTGAAATAATGCAAAATGTGCCAATTTTTGCAGTTCACCACATTTTTACCAAACTTTGAGTGATTTCTTGTTTATCCTCTATCATGTATTGCTTAATTTTGCTTTGCAAAGTTTTATCTCATATATTTCTTTTTAGTACTTTTTTTTAAATACATTTCCAGCTGACTTTTTCTGCAAAATCTTAGTAATGTCTTTTAGATTTGATTGATTTTTTAAAATATCTTGTCTAACTTTTTGTATTTATTTGCAGTTATTTCCTTTTGTCTGCGCAGTATAGGCCTACACTTTTTTGAAACTAACTACAGATCCAGAACTTTGGCAGCAGCAAGAAAACCGGATAAACACCTTCTTTACCATTCTGAGCCATGTCTCGCTTCCTAAACCCTTCCATTCCACAGTGAGACCTGTGCTGCCTGCTGTTGTTAGCATGTCTGTGTTATAGGCTGAAGACTTCTTCTACATTTTTTAGGCCTTTTGCTGAAGCCACAGATACCTGAGGAATGTGCTACCTGCTGGTACCATCGACGCAACACAGAGGCCTTTGCTATCTATCTACTGAAGGCTTATTCACCATTTTGAACCCAGTGTTATCTGTTTAAGCAAGCCTCCTTCACCATTCTGTGGCCTGTGCAGCTTGCTGTTATCCATCCACTCGTGATTGACAAGTGGTGGAAGTGGTGGACGGTGGCATTATTTATGACTTTATCTTGTTTGCTGACTTTGTGGGAATTGGGGTCAGGCGATCGTGCCCGAGTGAGTACATCTAACAATGTGTTTAGCCTGTAAGACATTGCCCATGGATGCACTTGTGCAATGGCTGCTGTACAACCTTTGCAAACACCAATCCATTTGGCACAGGACATGCACTCAACGATCATTTTGACCACAGGCTTACCTCAACTTCAAAGCCATCTAGTTTTAAATCAAAATCTCATTTTTCATGAGCGTTCCTGGAATGGTTTCAAAATATCATCTATGATATTCAGACATTACCTGATTTACAACATATTTTCACTATATTTTTGGGTCTTATCGTGTGCACCTCATTTTCCAAGATGGGCCTTGTTTAGGATTTGGGTTAAAACAAAAAATGTGGAAATCCTTGTGATTTATGAAACTTGGCTGACCAGATCTATCAGATGAAGTTATGAGTAGTGATTTCAACAGGCCTAAGAAAGTTGACATTGCTGCTATTCATGTCAGATATACAGTAGATTCAATGCTTTGACAGTTGTGTCTAAATCTATCTGCAAATAACTGACATTTCTGGCACAAAATGTAAAAATTGTTAAAGGCTTTTCTAACACTGTTGTTGTGTTATACAGGCCTCAAAGTGCTCTAAAATTAGCTTTACAATATTCAAAGCATCTTCTGTCTAGTCCTGTACTAAATCATGGTGAACTTGTTTTAGCTAGTGACCTGAATTGGGACTGGCATAAACTTTGATGAATTTAGTTATCTCTGTGATTCTGCTAATCCTAACCCTGCTGTCTAATTTACCAGATCAACTTAACCTTAAAAATCCTGAAGTCCAGTTTGATTGATGTGTTTTTGACAAATGCTCCGCATAAATCCTCATTTTTTGGTGTTGTCTGCGTGAACCTCAGTGACCTCAAAACAGTAATGTGTCCATATCTTATATAATAACATATTTATGAAAGGAATCTTAGACACTTCAATTAAACAGGCTACCGTCGTTATTTGTGTAAAACTGTTTGGAGGAATACAGAACAGATCCAAAATGTAGAGATAGCATGGACATTATAAAAATAATGTTTTTATGGTACTTTTAAATAAGCATGTTCAATGAAGGGGTAACGGTGTAAAGGGGTTAGAAAAACCCTTAATTCTACCAGGAGTTGGCCCATACTGTCGTGAGCACAACCTGGCTTGGGCCTTGGGCAAAAAACAAACCCTGCCTCTGGTCTATTTTCAGACTAATAAAGGCTAATAAACAAATGGTCATCTAAGAAATCCTGTCAGCATATGATTAGTCCGTCATAGCTGAGAACCTTAATAATTCACAAAATTTTTGAAATGCTATTAATCTTTTTCTGTCAGAAATAGCTCTCAGGCTTTACCTTTCATATGTTTTAAAGGATCCGTTTCCTGTCTATTATAAAATTTAGTTTTTTCAAATATGAACGAGCATTTTTTTTATCTTATGGGTCGTTGTTTTGACTCAGGGCGCTGTCTCTTTCTAACCCTGCATAGACCCCCCAATGAACACGGGTAAACCTTTAAATTTTTACTTTTCTCTATTCAGCAAGTTCATGAAGCCCTGGAGGTTTAGATCACAGCAAATGTTCCAGACCTGACTTAATAGATACTTTCTTTATGAAAATGTCAGCTGTCAGATGGTTTCATAGCACAGGTGAATCCAAGCCTTTTTAACCACACGATAAGGGGTGGGTTGGGGGGCATCCTCTGTATGGAAATCACCTTTTGTTCTCTCCTTTATTAACAGGGGGTAAGCTAGTGATTTTAACTAATAACCAACCAATATCTGATCTATCAGTACTGGCCAAAATTCTTGAAGTCCTATTTAGTGTTCAAGTAAAGGAAATGATCAATTCCAATTTTATCTTATGGATGTAGAAATTGAGGATAAAGTGGGAAATTATACCATATGTTTAACTTGACAAGAAACAACATTGTCCATTTCTTCTTCTTGATTTTATTGAACCATTTGACATTGTTGACCATGATACTCTAAACATAGAGTCCTTCATTGAAGATTCTTGGAGCATGATGTCGCTTGGTTGGGTGCTACTTCAGTAATAGGACTCAGTTCATTCATCATGATGGTCTGTGTTCTAAACTTTTATTGTCACATAATAAATGTAGGCGGGGGGGGGGCTGGGCGTATTTTCCCCCTTCTTATCAATTCCAGAATTCCTATCAATGAGCTGGGTCTACCTGTGTCAATAAAGACACAACTAAGCTTTGGTTGTTTTCCATTTCTAGAAAGTAGCTGCAGATGAACGGAAATGACAAAGAAGTCGCTCACTCTAGTACTGGTAATTTGCAGACACAAGGTGACTTGTGTTGGACCTTAATGAAACACATTTAAGGCTGAGAGGAGACACACTCTTATTTTTGTCCACATCCCCAAAGGAGTATGACATATGGCTAAATTTTGATTAACAGAAAAAAAGAAAAACAAACATCCTTCCAGACGCCTATAAGAGTGTATCTCCTGAGGGCTTCAATGTCTCATGTTTTAAAATTAGGGATCGGAAATATATTCCAAGAAACATAATAGAATTCTGAGATGACTTCCTCGTAGAACACAAAGACAAGCGCAATTTAACTGTTGAATGACAGAGTATGATTGTGGCACGTTAACGGCCTTATGATGTGTCTAAATTAAAAACGTCTGACCTTTCATTTATTTATGCAGCTTTTGTGTTAATTTCATATGAGAATAAAAATTGCTCATGATAATTTCTAATTAATGTAACGGGTTTATCGGGTTCAAAGACAGTTGGAAAACAACACATCCTTTGACTGATAAATGGTTATGACTTCAAATCATACAGGTAGATTCGTATTTTAAAAGCTATATACTTATAAAAAGCTTATAATTTATTCATAAGCCATTCTGCATACAATGGTTGCAAATTACCTCTCTTGGAGCTTCATGTAATGTTTTGAGATGTGCCCTGAAAGAAAAGAAAAAGGACTGTACACATATAAACTTGGTGTCTTTCTGGCCACTGTTAATAGCTGGTTATTAGCATTTTTTTTGCTTCTGATTTGAAGGCACAAATGATGATCACTGGATTTGTGAGGCAGTGTCATCTTTATAACAATTTCTTTTTGTCCATTTGTTCAATCTATTGCAGTGACAGAATTAGAAATCATAGCCGTGTCTTGGACAGGACTGTTTGTTTTGACCTTCATTCTTAAGAGGTCACCAGAGTCACCTTCTTCATTTTTAATATTGTCGACACATTGCTAAGATCAGATCTTTCTTGTCATTAAATGACAAAGAGATCTGAATCCAACCATCTGTGACTATGTTATTGTATTATTCAAATGCCCTTTACCGGGAGACCTGCAAACTGTTGAGAGTGCAGCAGCACCAGTTCTGGCAAGAGTAAGTGCATTTGAAAATGTAACTTCAGTGCGGGCCTGACTCCACTGATTTCCTGTTCGAGCAAGAGCTGGCTTAAAGGCGTTACATACAAAATAGTCATTGGCATTGCACCATCTCATCTATCTGAATTGGTGAAGTCATGAGCCACGACAAACGCTAAATTGTGCTCCTAAGTTCCCAGGGTCTAGCCCAGGCATGGGCAAACTACAGCCTGCGGGCCACATACTGCCCACCGGGTATTTTAATCCGGCCCGCCGAACCAGAAATTTTATCAAAATTAAACCTCACTTATTTGACTTTTCCCTGAAATATTTGCGTTTTTCAAAGAACATAATATCATCTTAAACTATGCTTGTGAGCAGTCAATGCAAGAACAGGTTGCCGTGGCACAGAGGTTGACAGCTAGTTTACAGACTCAGCATTTTTTTTTTTTTTTTTTACACGGACAAGTCAAACAAGATTTCCGATGCTGACCTGAACCATGATTCAAGAGTCAAGAACCAATGTAATGGTTGGCTACGGACTGATTGCAACACCACGACTCCACACCAACAGAGAAAGAGTTCAAAGACTTTATTGAGGCTCTAGCAGTTTGTAATAGTAGAATGCAGATGAAGCAGGGAAATCAGAGACAGGCAAGATCGGTACCGGGAAGACGGGCAGGCAAACGCGGGGTCCCCGAAGTCCAGTGGGGGAGTGCGAAGCCCAACAAGGCAGCGTGAGGCTCCGAAACCCCGGCGAGGGAGCGCAAAGCCCCCGAGAGGCCACATGACTAACGAAAGCCAACAAGGGAGCGTACGGACAGACAGGGTCAATTCCAGGAGGTCTCCCACACCAGACAAAGGTAATCTGTCTACGAGGAAGGAAAAGAAGACAACTTGGTAACTAGTGGGACTGGAAGCGAAGCTTTTAGGTCTGCACTGATTGCCTGCCATCAGTGGCAGCTATCCTGGTGGACAAGTTCAACTGACAAGGTGGAACCACCGGAAAAAGCACTGAGAACCATGAATATTAAGTCAGGTTTCATGCTAGCATTCAAATTAGCGATTAGCAATGTTTCTTAACCTCCAGAGGATGGCACGTAAGATCCTGAAGTTGTTTGGCTCAACCTAAACATGTGAGCAGACATTCAGTGTCTTGAACACCAATAAAGCCAGTCACAGTCCATCCTGAAAATTGCCTCAACACAACTCCTGACTTTGGTGCGCAGATGAAAAATGAAGATCAGCAACACAATTCCCACTGAAACTGAATGTTACTTTCTCTCCTGAGTTATGAAATCATTGCATTTGGAAAACAACTTGTACGATTAGCCTTGCATATTCATGATTTGCTAAAAGGCCAAATATTTTCATGTAATGGCTTTTACATTTACTTCTATTCAATCTATGTCATTCATGAATTTCCCCTCGTGGGATCAATAAAATATTATTCTATACAAACACGTTCAAACAAACATTCCATCCATTTGTTCCTGGCTCGGCCCCTCTGTCAAATTTTAGAAACCATTGTGTCCCTTTAGTCAAAAAGTTGGCCCACCCCTGGTCTAACCTTCAGTGGATCCCCAACTTCCAAAAGAACGACTAATGGTGAGGGGGCTTTCCTTCTTGTACACCGCCATTGTTGAACAACCTGCCTCTTCATCAGGGGAAGGTTGTTCAGGTAGACCTGTCTGTGCATGTGCATGTGTGTTTGTATATATATATATATTCATCGTGTTTTGATCATATTTAGTTTTTCTTGCTTATTATATGCTGTTCTGTACCAATTAGCCATCACAGTAATAATGATAATAATAATATTAATAATTATATCTAACTTTTTTGACCTTTTTAAATAAAACATTGAGGCTGATGAAAATATATTTGCTTTGGCACCTGAGACAAGATTAACTCAATTTTAAATATAGTGACTTAACATGTCCTAGAACATTTGAGCCAGACATAAAGTGACTTACTATGTAAATTATTTGGTGTTAAAATGTTTCGAAACAGCCCATGATATGTTTGCAGAAATTAATGGATCTCATATCTGAATGCCACCCTGCATAGCCATGGTAATAACTGTTCAGAGTTAACATACACCAAGAAGGCGTGCATTCATTTGTAGGCTGACAGGTGGTTGGATGATGTTCATTTGAAAGAAGTGAGAGCGTACACGCGAACACACACACACACACACACACACACACACACACACACACACACAACACACACACACACACACACACACACACACACACACACACACACACACACACACACACACACACACAGATTAAAGGTTAATAGCAGTGGAATGTGCATAAAATATTTTAGATTTACCATACAATGTATCATTTATGAATTCCATGTTTTTCTTTTTAAAGAAGTGCAAAACATGATTGGTATGAAATTTTAACATTTCTGACTTTTCATAAAACTGTTGATGTGTTGATTTCCCATGATCCTTTTCAATATTTGGCTGCCTTTTCCCCCTTTTTTCCCTTTTTTAAAACTGTTTTTTACATTTTGTGAAAAAAAAAAACATCTTACTTTTAAGATAACCCTAACCCTTTGTTGCAATCATTGGCTCTTGTTTGGGTGGGAGATCAACAGCATTCCTTAAATGGCCTTATTATTTTTGAAACACAAAAAAGACTGCCAGACAAATATGACAAGATAAATAAAAATCATCATTGCATTATGCACACACACACACACACACACACACACAAACACGCACACACACACACACACACACGCATACATATGCATGTAGGCAAGTGCAGTACATTTTATATATATGTTTTATATATGTATACATTTGGAAGATGTGATAAGGACCTTGACTAGTGATGACGGCATCTGTATTTGTGGACCACTCCAATTTATTGTCTAGGCTGATACCCAGACCACCTCACAAATTGGTCAATCAAGTTCCTGTACACATCATCCCAGTAATGTTTCCACACCCCAACTATGGCAGTGTAATTAAAAAAAAAATTCTGAGGATGATGCGACTCAACACAGTACTTAATTTGTGCAGTGCAGGTGGTGAAGAAGAAGGGAGATATCGCAGTTCATGGGGGGGGGGAACGCTCAGACAGGCAGCTCTGGAGCCTCACAGACTGTGGTCTAACTAATTAGATAGTGACCAGGAGAGCATTCTCAAAATTCCCTTTCAGCAAACAAGGCTGGATCATGTTAAAAGTGCTGTGGAAATCGAAGAATATGATGCGGACTGTGGTGTTAGGTCTGTCAAGAGAAGAGTAAGCCTTCTGCAGTAGATTGTTGACTGCATCATCCACACATATATGGGGCTGATATGCAAACTGCAGGCGGTCTTGTGAGGAGTACACCCAAGGTCTGAGGTGTGCCAGGACCAGTATGACCTTCACAGTGTAAGAGGTCAGTGCAATTGGCCTGAAGTAATTTGGTTCAAAAGGCATGCCCTTTCTTAGGCACTGGGACCAGGCAGGATGCTTTTTACAGGACAAGGTGTGAAAAGGTGGCTGCTCCAGGAATTGTTGGGGGACCGTGGAGTAGGTGAGGGAGTCCAGTGGTTGTCTCTCTGAGAAGCGGTCGGAGGTTGATGGACCTGGAGTCAAACCTGTTGAAGAACTCGTTTTTGCTCATTTGCTCATTTCGTATACCCCTGAGCAACACCCCCGTCTTTCCTCTGGAGGTTGGTGATTTGTCTCATCCAACTCCACATGTCCTTGGCATTGTTTCTCTTCAGTTTCTCCACCAGTAGAGCCCAGTATCTGTTCGTGTAGCCATGTTTTAGTGAAACACATGCTATTGCACTCTCGGTACCTCCTCTAGATCTTGACGATTGCTTCCAATTCCTCCTCTTTATTTACCAAGGACCTTACATTTCCTGTGATGAGTGCAGGAATGCAGGGTTTAAACCTTCTCTTCTTCATCCTCTCTTCAACCTCTTCTCTGCTGCCTCGCTTTTTCCTTGTTAGCTCCTTTGGAATATTGGGCCTCTCCCTGGCTACAAAAGCCAGCTGGCTCAAGGTGATCAGCTGATCTGTGGGTAAACAATGCCGGCGCTGTTGTTGGCATGGCTTACAGAGTAATGTGTAAGAAGGAAAGGTGTTGAAACCACTTAAAAGTATACTGGTGAGTGTACAACATCTGAACATTGAAAAGTGGAATGACAGAGTTTAAAAAAACACCATTAAAAACATCATAAAAAGTACAGATAAAAAATGAAAAACCGGGAGCCGCTACAACAGGCTGCCGCTAGCACACGGCCATCTCGCTATGGACATGACTGACAACTGGCTGCCCCACATCAGGGCATTGCTTAGTCTTTAATGATTCAAAATCAAATGACAAGGGGATGTTCATAACTTGAGTCAACAAAATGTATTAAATTCATTTGCTGCTTGAGTCTTGTTTATTACAATAATTTGACTTCTGCATACAATTCAACTTCATGGAAATGAGGAAGTCTGTTCTGTCCAAATATTATGTGACACTCCAAAGATGCCTTTTAAGGCTTTTTGGAAAGTGTGCAAATAACAGATTCCTATCTATGGTTCAGGTCTCTAGATCCTCATGTTCTAAGGGCAGTATTACTACTATAATTTACCAATTACTGTAAGATAAAGTACCCAATTGAGTGAAACTAACCTGGTGATAAGTCATTGTGTGCGCGTGTGTGCGTGTCTGTGTGTGTGTGTGTGTGGGGGGGGGCAGGGAGAGCATGTGCATGCTGTTTAACAAATTACTGCAGTAGCCCATTTAAAGTCAGATCAGTAGCCAATCTTTATTGCCTGCCATTTTTTAAATTTCTGTCCTGAAAGCTTTGTAATCATTTGACTAGATTTCGAGAGATTCGTAAGTCAACAGTCAAAGTCAAAGTCAAACTTCATTGTCACCACTGCCATATGTTCACATACAGAGCATTGGAATAGTGTTACTCTAAGACCTATGGTATAAAAGTTCAAAAGAATTATAACTAATTTGTCACAGATAACAACGACAAGTTATGCTGAGGTAGATATTGTTAGAGTGTAATTTTCTTTTGATTTGTTTTTAAAGTGACTGGATTACGAAGGTGCAGTTGCAAGAAAAAGAAAAAAAAGGTGATAGCAGTATGCAAGGGCAGTTGGTGGGGGGCAGAGCTTGTAATGCATGTTTGTGTGTGTGTGCGGGGGGGGCTCAGAGTCCATAGTGAGTGTGTGGTGGGTAGCAGAGCCTGGAATGTGCGAGGGGATGACTCCGAATCCATGTTATTTGGGTGTGGAGGGGGGTGAAAGGGTAGAGGAGGCAAAGCTTCCTGACTGCCTGGTGGATGAAGTCATCCTTTAGTCTGTTGGTCCTGGGCTCGAGACTCTGCAGTCTCCTTCCTGATGGCAGCAGACTGAAGAATCTGTGAGACGGGTGTTAGGGATCACCTACGATATGGAGGGCCTTGCAGGTGAGATGGATGTTGTAGATGTCCTGGAGGTGAGCAGAGGGGCACCAACAAGCTTCTCAGCCACTGTTACTATGGGGCGGAGGCTCTTGTGGCAGGATGCAGTGCAGGCGCCATAGATGGTGCCCCTGTAGAGGGTGGGGCTCTGGCTCTCCTTAGCTTGCAGAGGAAGTAGAGACATTGGTGTGCTTTCTTGGCCAGTCACACAGTGTTTGTGGTCCAGGAGAGGTCCTCGGACACAAGCATATTCGGGAACTTGGTGCTGCTCACCCTCCCCACCAGGGCACCATTGATGGTTAGAGGGGTGTTCTGGATGCACTTTCTCCTGAAGTCCAAAACAATATCCTCTGTCTTCTCCATTTGCAGAGAGAGATCATTGGCGCGGCACCACACGGCAAGGTGCGCTTCTGTGGGTAGTCTTATCTCCGTTGTTGATGAGACCAACCACAGTTATGGATACTGGATGTAATGTTGGGGTTGTACGTCAGTGTGCAGTTGTGTGTCAGCAGTGTGAACAGAAAGGGGCTCAGCACACATCTTTGGGGAGCCCTTTGTTCACAATTATGGTACGGGATGTGTTCCTACTGACCCGTACTGCCCGTGGTCTTCCCGTCAGGAAGTCCAACTGCCAGTATCCTATCGAAGCATTGAGACCAGCTGGTCCAGTTTGTGAGTGAGCTTCTGGGGGATGATCGCGTTGAATGCTGACCTGAAGTCTACGAACAGCATTCTTACGTACAAGTCCTTAGTGTCCAGGTGTGTGAGGGCTGAGTGGAGGGTGGTGGAGATTGTCATCGGTCGAGCCGTTCGACCGATATGCAAACTGGTAGGGATCCAGGGAGTGGGTGAGGGCCGACTTGAGGTGCTCCATGACTAGCCGCTCAAAGCACTTTTTGAGGATGGGAGTGAGTGCAACTGTGCAGGAGTCATTGAGGCAGGAAGGGAACGACTTCTTCAAGACTTGGATGATGGTTGTCACTTTGAAGCACCTGGGAACATCAGCCTGACTCAGTGATGTGTTGAATATGTCTCTGAGGACACATGTGAGTTCCTCCACACAGTATCTCACTACAAGGCCAGGTATGTTGTCAGGACCTGGGGCTTTGTGTTCATTGTTCCAGCCAATGGATCTCCTCATGCTGTCCGGGGACAGTGTCAATGCCTGGTTGCTGGGAGGGGGTGTTTTGCTCTGTGCAGGGGTACTGTTTCATACCTCAAACGGAGCGAAAAACTCATTCAGCAGAGCGGTTTGGCAGTTGCAGGTCTGCGTTGCGGGCTTATAGTCCATGAGGGTCTGTAACCCCTGCCACAGGCTGCGAGTGTCTGCTGCTGCTGAAGCGGTGGGATATCCTCTTTGTGTGCTTCCTCTTAGCCTTCCTGATACCACAGGACTGGTTGGCCCTAGCTGTCCTAAGGCCAATCGGGTACCTGACTTTGAAGGCAGTATTCCGAGCCTTCAGGAGGCTGTGGACCTCCCCTATCAGCCAAGGTTTCTTCTTGGCCCGGACAATGATGGTCTTCATGTCTGTAACATCATCAATACACTTTGTGGTGTGTGCTGTAACAAACTTGGTGTACTCTTGGAGGTCCTTGGTGTTGTTGGTTCAGCAGCCCGCTTAAACATGTCCCAGTCCGTTTTGCTGAAGCAGTCTTGAAGAGCCTCTACGGACCCTTCCGGCCCCACCCGCACCTGCTTACGATCTGGTCTGGTGACTTTGATCAGTGGTCTGTATACTGGCATTGGCATGACAGAGATGTGATCAGAGGCACCAAGGCAGGGGAGGGGGAGGCCCTTGTAATCCCCTTTCTGGTTGGTAATACGTGGTCCAGAGTGTTGTTTCCCCCTAGTGGGAAAATTAATATGCTGCAATATATCGGGGGACACAGTCTTTGGGTCGGAATGATTAAAGTCCCCAGCCAGGATGAGGAAGGCATCTGGGTGGGCTTACAGCTGCTTTCTGATGTGCTGGTGGAGCTCATTCAGAGCCTTCAGCCAGGTGTTATTGCTGGGGCTTGGAGGGATGTAATCAGCCACAAGCAGTATGGGCGTGAATTCCCTCAGCAGGTAGAATGGCCGGAACCTTCATGCCATAAATTCTACCAGTGGTGAGGAGTGTTTAAAGACCACAACAGCATTGCGGCACCAGGCGTTGCTGATGTAAACACCAATTCCACCGCCACAGGTCTTACCTGCTTTGACAAGAGCTCTGTCCTCACAGATACATGTTAGACGGTTGAGATGGACGGCACCATCCGGGACAACTGTCGGTGATCCATGTTTCCACAAACACGAAGACGCAGCACTTCTTCACAGTCTTCATGGTATTCCGGAGTAGGCAGGTAAGGTCCAGTTTATTGTCCAACAAGTGTACATTACACAGCACAATGTGAGGATGACCAGCTTGTTTGGGTTAGCCGCGAGCCTAGCCTGGACATCTCCGCGCTTACCACTCTTCTGCTTCCTCTCGCGCCGGGTGTGGCAATGACACTGCGAGCGAGATGAAGGAGTGGGGGGCAATGGCAGTGTGGTCATTCAGAGCAGGTCTCGGTCCTGTAACTCGGTTACGAGTGCGGACTGTAATTCTTTTGGAGAACTTCTGCCGATGGAAATCAGATGGTCCTGGCTGTATGTGCGTCTTATGACGAACAGGACAGACAAAGATGAACAAAAATGCTGTGATTTGCTGGATGAAAAACACCAAAAAACGTTTTTTCTGGTACAGAGAGAAGCCACTGCGTGTGCATGTACCACTATCTTGTACACAACTCTAATCTAACTACTATGATGCTAAGGGGAAAGGAAACCCTCGTGAATAATTTAGACTGATGAACTACTGAGAAATTAATTTGTGGTAAACGAACCAAAAGTTGAATGTTGTTGCTCATCAAATGGAGGGATTTTGATTGTGTAACAGTAAATTGACCAAAAAAAACCCTAACTTTTTTTTTTTTTTTTCTGAGATATCACTTCATCTAAAGGCTTTAACCCGAAATTGTCCTTTGGAGAAGTTTGTGTTGCATTTTTGTATTTGTCAGAGGTAATATGAAACAACAAACCACGTGGTTGAGCTAAACTCCCAATCCTGTAAGTGTAGAAAAAAATAAGATACCTAGAAAAATGTTTGTTCAACTATCCATAAAAACTATTGTGGTAGTTTTAAATGCACTTGAACTGCCTGAATAGTGTATATTCAATGTAGAGTGGCTCTGGCCAATACTCAGTCACTAAACTAAAGTCGTACCTAGCTCTTTTGTTTGTAGCCCTCATGTTTGTATCCAGCTGATAATCTCAACCTGTCTGGTACATTGGCAGACTATTTTCTCCCCCAGTTAACTGTAAATCCCTAAATTTGATTTTCTCCTCAGATTTGACTCTGATCAAGTCTCTCAGTTTGTTTGGATATATCGTTGTCTCTCTTCACCCATTTTGTGGATGTGCATCAACATGGACAGACACAAACACAAACACACTCACTCACATACACACACACACACACACACACACACACACACACACACACACACACACACACACACACACACACACACACACACATACACAAACACACACAGAAGAAGATGCATGCTTTAACAATGGGTTTTGGACGGATTGAACACTTCAGGTGCATGATGCTCTCTCTCTTTCTGTCGCTCTCTCTCTTTCTGTCTGTCTTGCTCTCCCTCTCGCTCTGGAGCCTCCACATCCAAATGCCCATTTTAGTTTAAAAAAAAATTACAGCCATGGCTGACTGCATTCACACACACACACACAAAAAACCACAGACCCCCCCCCCCCACACACACACACACACACTGGGTGAATTTGGCTGTGCTGGGAAGACTGTGCTGCACAAACCAATTAGTTGGGCTGAACTCAGGCCAACAGGAAGAATATCTATCTCTATCTGCCTTCTTTTCTAACCTCCTTTATCAGACAGTCTCTGTGGGCAAAGTTAATGCTGCCAAAGTTATGGACAGACAAAGAAGGAAAGAGAGAAGGTGAGATAGGGAGAAAGAGAGAGTTAGAAAATTAATAGATGATGTAGCCAACAAGAAAACAGTGATCAGGAATGGGATCGGCAATGGAATGAAAATAAAATGGTAGGGATGTAACAAGTACAGCTCCTGAGAGGGCGAAAGTGTGAAATGGAGCCAGAAGAAAGAGTGAGGACAGACACTGAAGAGTGATGGCTGCTGCTGACAAGCTGCAGACATAGTGAGGCACAGTATCCAGGTAATGAGGTGCTCAGCAAGGAAGGAGGAGAGGAAGGAAGGGAGGAATGTGCTCAAAGTTGCCTTTACTTTTTCTGTTAGCAGGAAGAAACACAGGAGAAAATTATGACAAGTAAGCCACGACCTGCAGTCAAAATGTGCAAAAACAGTGTGAAGCTGTACACCAGTATTTGAGTATCCGTGTGTGTGTGTGTGTGTGTGTCTTTGTGTGTGTGTGTGTGAGTGTGTGTGTGTGTTGGGGGGACCTGGGAACTGGGCTGGTATTTTTT
>CAAKHD010013776.1:29168-52210 GCA_901007705.1 Fistularia tabacaria | reverse complement strand
CGGCCGGCGGGGAAGAGAGAGGGGGGGGGGGGGGGCTGCGCGCGTCGCCTTTCTTGGCGGGTGGGGGGGGGGGGGGGGGGGGGGGGGGGGGGGGGGGGGGGGGGGGGGGGGGGGGGGGGCGGAGCCTAGCGTTGGGCGAGAGGCGGGGTCTCGCCTGGATGGAGAAGCACAGCCATTCACTCACTCATCCGGAGAAATGAAAGCGCTCAGACAGAGAGAGGGAAGAAGGTGCAGATGGCCAGGGTGGAGGGGGTGTCGGCCATCCAGCTCTTTTTTCTTTTTTGTAGACTCATCACTCAAACGCAGCGTTATTGCGCTGACACAATGATATCTCCATATCTGGCCCGGGTTCCTGGAGCGCCTCATAAAAGCAGGGGCCGCAACATGTTGCGGGTTGGGGGGGGAGCTGGAGGTAATCCCATTCGAAACTGTGATGAATTCCTTTTAAAGGCTTTTCATGCTGACATTTATCAACTGCAGATGAACGGCCGGGCACTCCGGTGATTAATGTGTCAATAATGGAGAGGAGAGCGGGTGGCCGGGACGGATTCAAGGCTCCCGGTGGAGTCCCGTCGGGGGGGGGGCCGCTCCGGGACGCATCGTCTTCACCCGGTTCCTCGCCCAAAGACCCAAAGATCTTGCCGGTATCTCACCCCATCTGCCGGCTCTGCCGCTCGTCAAGGTCCTAGATAACGCTATTATTCTCCCAAGGAGCGACGGCAACGTTTGCCAAGCGCTTGTAAATATTTTATTGTTTACAATTATGCAGCTCATTACTTCAGTGTGTGACGGGATGTGTAAACCTAATGATCTGTCTACATGCATGGACGTGTGTGTGTGTGAATGCCATTCAGAGCAAAGCCCGCGGTTAATTCAAAGATTTACCGAAAAAGTCCTTGGCAAACGCGGTGAGGAACGCAGCCGTTCACCCCCAGAAGAGCTTTTATCGTTGCTCCCAGCCGGAGCGGCCTGGTCGTGAAGGAACGGGCAGATGAGCCAGAACATCTGGACACGTTTGGCCACCTCTGCGGCTGAGCAGAACTGATGGAATGGACTGAGGACAAACGCCAGGGAGGAGGAAGCTAATGCTAGCTAATGCTTCTGTGTTTTGGGAACCTAACAAGTGAGCTGCGTTCTGTCCCACCTGGCGGGCGTCTTCTGAGTTCCGACAACATCTGGTACGGGGCCTGAAGGCCACCCTGGCTCAGAGAACTCTTCAAGCCCTACCAGCTGGTCGGACCTCCATGAGCTGCTCTTCTGTGGAACCTTTTGCCAATCTCAACACTCTCTTTGTTTGAGAACAGGCTTCAAACCTGATAGTTAGCGTTAGCCTAGCCCCTAATTATGCTGCCGTCCGTCCCCCCATCGGTGCACGACGGTAACCTCTTATCTTCTCCCGAGTCCTCGGGCAGGTTCTCATCGGCGGACGCCTGGCAATCAGCAGAACTGGAGCATTAGAGCCCGTCCAGGGAGTTCTGGGTTTCTTGAGATGATTTAAAGCGTGTGGTCCAGACCTGCTCAACATGGAGAGTGTCAGGAGAACTGGGTTTCAAATCTGAGTTGAGCCGCGAGTCCAGCCTTTTAATCCTGGTGCGGTTGAAACTTGATCCATCCTAGAATACGTAGGTGCCTCTGATTTAAACATCACATCCATTAGAAAGTGACCCCGGACATCTGGAACGTCAGCCTGAAGATCTGGAGAGCACCTTCTGTCGGTGGGTAGGTGTCGGCATCCGAAACCGGTCCGAATTGAATTTCTTTTCTGAAGAAGGTTTCATTCGCTCCGGTCCGATGATTGACATGAGTAGACGGACTGATTGTGAAGTGCGTCCTGCAAAGACAGCGATGGTTCCCGCGGGACGTGCTGGTGCCGGTGCTGGTACTCGCCCGGGCTGAGACGCGGGGCCCGGCAGGACGTCCTGACCCCTGGGGATCTCCCTGCGTTAAAAACCGAACCGAAAGATCTGGCCGCGTCACGGCGGGCGATGAGGAAACGCAGCGCAAACCCGTGCCCGGCTCCTGCAGCCTGACAGCCGTGGCTGGTAATCGCATCTCCGCGGCCGTTCTTCACAATGAAAGGAGGAGGCGTCTCTTTTCTCGGGCCGATTTCATCCGCCTCCTTATCCTGCGTTCCATCACAAGGGAACAGAACAAAACGGCGGGCTAACGGACTTTAAGCACTATATTTAGCAGAGCGGCCTTAATATTAAACAGTTTACCGTGAAGATGGTAAAATGGAGCATCTTTCCTGTAATCCTCTTAAGGCTCTCTGTATCGCTTGAACGGGGAGGTTCTCAGTCCAAATCTCCAAACACCAGAAGGACTCATTGTGCGTTCAAAATAGCAGTTTGGGGTTAAACAATCCAGGGGCCCGAGAACGTCGCCACGCGGAGTTATCTCCGGACGCGCTAACTGCGACAATGAGCTTTGGAGGAGAGCGAGGGGCTCATCAAAACCTTGATTCCGCCTCAATGGCGAGCCAGAAAGCGCTTCCTTTCTCAATCCCCACTTTTTTTTCTTTGTTTTGGGGGGGGGGAAATCGGCTGTGCCGAGATCGGGATTCGGGGTTAAAAATGGTAAACAAGAGAAACCGGGCAGCGAGTAAGAACCGTTCCAGGCAGCCGGGACGGACGGACGGTCGTTTGAAGCCGGGCCAGCTCCAGGTGAGTGTATGTGTGTGTGTGTGTGTGTGTGTGTGTGTGTGTGTTTGTGTATGTGCGCAGTGACTGCAGCAGATAAACAGGGGTGTGTGTGTGTGTGTGTGTGTGAGTGTGTGTCACGTCGGCGTGTACACGCGGATCAAACACGAGCGGGGACACGAATGAACACAGCATTCCCGCGTTATTGTGAGCATTCAAAGACGGCGGCGCGGCCCATTTTCCCGTTTAATCTCCGGCGAAGAACAAGGTAAGTGAAGAACAATCAACTCTTCCATTTAGAAAACGTCACCGTGCCTCCTTCCCTCCCTGCCTCCCTCCTGCACACGGTGGTTGGTGAGGAGGTGAAAAGACAAAGACTGATTTACAATTATTTTGTTCATTTCCTCTCGGAGATAGAAAAGTAAAAAACACCGTCAGCAAAGCCGACCACTCCCGCCGCGTTTTTTTCAAACTTCCAACATATGGAAAATGGAAAATGGCCTCCGACTTCTACGCCGCCTTCATCCCCGTCACGCTGGCCTGCGATTCGCTGAGCAGAACACAGGGAGCTGCTGTTTGGCCCAAACAAGAGCAAAGCCCGTCATGATATAAGAGAGACTCTGCAAAGGAGTGAACCTTCAAAAAGAAATGGGCCCGTTTGTATTTCATGATGACTCCATCGACGTTTCGATAAGACGCCTTCCTCCTCCTCCTCCTCTTCCTCCTCCTTCCTCCTCCTCCTCCTCCTCCTCAGCCTCGTCCAGCCGCCGTCAGCCTGAGCAATCAAAGAGCGGCGGCGGATAAAAAGGTCAATTAATTCAATGACGGAAAACAAGTGAAAAGGTTTTTTTTTCCCTTGTTAATTGTGTGTGTGTGTGTGTGCGTGCGTGTGTGTGTGTGTGTGTGTGTGTGTGTGTGTGTAGAATATAAACCTCTCACATTGTCGGTGTGATTTCTGTTTCTGAACATCACAGAAGCTCCTCTATAATGAGGTGATAACACTCCAGACTGCAGGCAGGAATGATAACTCTGGCCCTCTCTTTCACATGTGGTATAAAAACATGCAACCATTGGCTTCTTCACGGGTCTCCGGTGAAGCTCCTGCACGTGTTTGGATTGCGGGAGGAACCCGGAGGAACCCCTCGCAGACACGGTCCAAGCCGGGACCTCCTTGCTGAGAGGAGGAGGTTGTAACCTGTGCTCCAGCGTGTTGCCTCATACTAAACCCAACATAGCTAATCCACAGTTAAGCTGCTGCGTGAGTTCACTGACAGTCAGCAGCTTCGCTTGGAATCCATTTCGATGGTGCAGAAATCGGGACGCGTTTGTGAACACGGCCTTCATCACGACGTCCACATATTTACCCGCCTCTTTCAGGTCACGTGAAACAATCAGGGCTGCCGGATGCACTGGGCCGATGTCTGAAACTGAATCTGGACTGGATCTGAACCCGACACGTGTTCTGCAGGTAACCGAGGATGCGATCCGTTTTTTAAGTAACGAGAGTAATCAAGCGAGACTCTTGTGCTTCTGTGATTTCTCCATCTCTCTCTCGCCCCCAAGAACCAACTCTTGTAATTCCAAGCTCCATGGCTGCCAAGTAGCTCCAGGGTTGGGACAAGGAACATATTGCTCTCCCTGCCTGGCACTTCAGGGATTAAACATTAATTCACAAGGCTGTGAAACTTTAATCTCTGTCCAGGTGTGGGTGAATTATGCGGAATGGGGTTGCTCTTGAATTACATGTTACAGAAAAGTGCTCACCAAGCCTTCAGCCCGTGACCCCCAAAGATACAGAAGTTTCCAGAACAAGCACCGAAAGACCTACAAAACAACCCGAAGTTGTTTAACATCTAATTATTATCTCCAGAAACAATTATCCATTTCACGAGGCACACAGGCTCACTGCATCTTCAACTTCGATGTTTCTGGGAAGGTCCTCGCTCCTCCGGGTCCTGGTCAATCGTCCGATTACATCTCAGTCCTCAACTGGACTTAGTTTCGTTTCTTGAAGATGTTCCAGCTCCCATTTGAGAGGCTTCTTCACCTCTGACAGACTGCTAACCGAGCAGAGGAGGGAGGTCTTCAACACGACGCCGCTGCAACAGCTCACCTAGAGAGGTCAATGTCCCAAACAAGTCCCATAGGAGCCTCAGTGCCAGAGGACTCATGGACATCTTCATTTTTAGACCTGATCGTCACAATTACCTGTTCAGACTCATGTGAGTCCGGACGACAACTCACTCGCTAGCATAGCAGTCCCTTTCCGCTTCAGGTTCATGTATGCTCAGTGTTAAATACCCCTACGGACGGCACCGTCTGTCCATCCTCTACCTTCACTTCCCGTGTGATCCTGTATGTTCTTCGGGGAGCTTACGGTTGCGTAGCCAAATGCAGCGTACGGAGCATTACCAGCGGCAGTCACGGTATGCTCGAGTGCAACCAGGGAAAGGAGCAGAAATACAGAAGACAACATGGGGACAATTATCTGTCCACATGCTGCCACCTATTTAATGGCCACACAGACCATCTACTGAGCTGCCGCTTTCCTAGAATGTACATTAACATCTGCTCCTCCACCAGCGCCGTGCTTGTTATTGTCTGAAACAGAACTTGGAAGTGAACTCTGCACCGCCCTCTTGTAGATGGGCAGTGACGTTTGGCCGAGTCAAAAACAGATGTACCCGTATACGTACGCATCCTGAGCATGAATGAGCATCGAGGCAGAGAGTTATGCACCGGAAAGTTGCCAATCTCTTAAAGTTCCCCGAGACACCAACCCACGATAAGACCTGACAACAGCTGACCTCTCCAGTATTCCTGGGATCCGCATAAAGTACTTCTTTCCACGATTCTGTCGGTTCTTGAGTTTGAACTGAATATTTTCCTGTTTGGTCTCCACGCCCCTTCAGAGTGATCACGTTCCCATTCCTAACAAAGCTCACCGGTCTTAAACCAGTCCCCAGACCGGCCGTCTGTTCCCCTTGCTTCTGCCCAGTCAGCTACTTTTTTGTGCCCTAAGGTTCTTTCACATCCTTCTTGTTGTGTACTAGCCCAGTTTCAAATACTTTGCAAGCTACTGCTGAGATGCTGCGCTGAACCGGAACCACCTTCACCACACTGAAAATCCTTGGTCGACCCTGGAATCACCTTGCTAACCTGCTAATCCTGCTCCATGCTTACAGCCCCCACTTTTTTTGGGAGGGTGGGGGTGGGGGGTTGGGTGGGGGTAGAAGGAAAGATTCAAGTTCTCAAACCGAAAACTAAAACCAGCGTGGAGATGTGGGGGAATTATCACCGAGACAAATCTTTTTAGTGGTACGCAAATCTTCTTTACAAATAATCGGATCATCACATGAGCTGCATGTGCAGTTCAGTGGAATAAGAGCAGGGGTGTGAAACACACGATACTTCTTCAACCACACAAAATCGCAGAGGTCTTCTTGGGTGGCGGGAGGACTCCTTAAGACCTTCAACCTTACTGCGGTAGCATCGGCCATCTTTTTTGGAGTGGTCTGCTGGGCCGGTGCCATTTCGGCAGCAGACAGGAAGAGGGTGGACAGACTGATAAAGAAAGCCAGCTCGTTCCTGGGACGCTCCCTCCACTCAATGATAGCCAAGCTATCGTCTCTGATCTGATGGACCATCTGTCCCGCCCCCTGCAGGACACCATTACGGCTATGGGCAGCTACTTCAGCGACAGACTGACACATCCAAAGTGTCTGAAGGAGCGGTATCTCAGGTCCTTCCTCGTTGCTGCTGCCAGACTGGACAACCATCTATCTATCTATCTATCTATCTATCTATCTATCTATCTATCTATCTATCTATCTATCTATCTATCTATCTATCTATCTATCTATCTATCTATCTATCTATCTATCTATCTATCTATCTATCTATCTATCTATCTATCTATCTATCTATCTGTATATAGTGTGGCTGATCATGTCCATACTGAGTATTGCATTCTATTTTTAGAGCTTCCACAATCAATACTTTGCATATTCAGAGTTTTAAAATGTACAGTCATAGATGGTACCGTACCGTACCCTTCACTATTGTGCCTCACCTTACGTTGCCCTTCCTAAGCGGACCCTCCCTTCGCTACCCTACCCTATCTTGCTGATAAAGGACCGTCTTATCTTGTCTATTGCAATCTAAATAAAATGGAACAAATTGATGGAGGAGGGTGAAGAGGACAGCATCATCACGACATGCAGATTTCTTATCTGTATACATAAAGCCAGCCGATCAGTGGGACAGTGCCACAAAAAGGAAGCAGATGACCACGTACCCTAATCAGAAGTTAAGGTAGAACAAGGAGGTGCGGCTCCTGCTGAAGGCCATCTCAGACGACAAACCCGGTAACTCCATCTCCTCAACCAACTTCCTGAATGAGCGTAAAGACTTCTATGCTCGCTTTGAGAGGATCAATAAGACACAAAGACACTTCGTCCAAGAGCACACTGCCCGCAGACCACCAGGCCCTCTCACTTTCCTCCACTGTTGTCTACACGGCGCTGAGCAGGATCAACCCACGCAAGTCTGCTGGCCCTGATGGCCTCCCAGGATGTGGGCTCAGAGCATGTGCGAAGCAGCTTGCTGGGATATTTACAGACATCTTCAACCTGTCCCTTGCCCAAGCAGCTGTTCCAACATGCTCCAAGGCTGTAGCCGCCGTGCCAGTGCCGAAACGCTCCAGTCAGAGGGGCCTCAATGACCAACACTCGGTCGCACTCGCGTCCATCATTAGCGCCGGACTTCGGACTTCGGCTCAGCTTTCAGCACTGTCATCTCTCCAAGTTAATCACTAAACACACTGACCTGGACATCAACACCTCCCTCTGCAACTGGATGATGGGCTTTCTGACCAGCAGACCACAGCATGTTAGGTCAGGCCACACCTGCTCGACCACCATAACACTCAAGACCGGTGTGCCAAAAGGCTGTGTGCTGAGCCCAATTCCCATCTCTCTCTTCACTGCACATCCAACTCCATCGTCAAGTTTGCGGACAACACCAGGTCTCATCAGCAACAATGGTGAGACAGCCTACAGAGAAGAGGTACAGCACCGTAAATAACCCGCACTTGTACATTTATATTGACAAAGAAGTTGGATCAAATCTGATTTTGAGTACAAACTCATGCCAATGCCACCAATGATGCTTTCCTAACTTTTGACAAAAACCTGTTGGGTTCTTATTTCACCTTCAAGAATCCTCTGATTAAAGTCAAAGTACACGGAGTCAGAAGACCTCGAACAACACCCAAAGACGGTCCGAACGAGAAAATGACATTCACGGAACCGGAAGAACCGAGATACAGTTTAAAGACACCTTGCGACAAAGCCGAATTGTTGTTGGCGACACAAACGGTGTGCCAAGTGAGGCCTCCTCCTGCAGAGGTGACCTCCTGCTTTCACAACAGCGCGTCCCTCCTCCTCCCCCCGTGTCCATCTTGTGTTGGTTTATTGAGATAAGTACTTGCAGTGGGGTTAACGGAGCAGCAAAGGAGGCCACGGAGGGGTGGGGGGGGCTTGACAGCAGGGAATGCAGCTGATAGATAGAAGGATAGGAGTTTGGAGCTGAGTCACTCGGCTCTGCACTCTCAAATAGATGACAGAATGAAGTGTAAACAAAGGAAACAAAACCAGAGAGCGTTCGACTGCGGTGGCGCTCGATCCTCGCCGGCTGCTTCTGATCCTTTACACGCTGGATTTGGATCTCCAAATATCTTCTTGTTGCCCCTCCTAACACCTCATCTATGTATGCTTTCTAACTGGGTTGCATCCTGTCAGTTTGGTTAGAAGATAAGACTCCCGAAGCTTTGAGGGGAGGAGATTTATGGATGCGGGGTGACGGATGACGTGAAGTTAGTCAAAGCTGTGATTGGCTGCGGCGACCGGCACCAGTCTAACATACGTCTCTGCCACTCCAGACTCCCTGACACAAAACCACGGTCCGTCTCTCGGCGCGCCGTCGTACGATTTTTCCAGGTCCACAAAGGCACAATGCAGCTCCCTCTGACCTTCTCTGTACTTCTCTACCACCGCTTCTGAGGCCAACGCTGCATTTGTAGTCCTCCTTCTGGGCATGTTACGGTGACGGCAATGGCGAGGCTGGAAGGGAGCAGCCCAACGCGAGCAGAGGAAGACGACACCAAACCATGTGCCACCGTGGCCTGCCTCCCTACTAGCAACCTTCACCTGGTTGGAGTGGATGACAAGAGCGAAGGTGTGGAGCAGAATGGACTCCTCCTCCTTCTTATCCCGAAGCAGCCGGGGTTCTGGAGGAAAACCGGGTCATGATTCTTCCCACCTGCCTGATGTTTCTCTATATTTCAGCCTCTCCTGCCTGCACCACCATCTCCCGTCTGATCTGCACCGCCTCCACCTTTTTTGCTTCCCTTAAACGCTCCCGAGGGAAACGTCTCCTTCCTGTTGTTGTTGTTAAATGACATGATTGAAAAGCATTAATTCGGTGTTTCATTCGCTGATTCGGTTGAACTCTTATATATCCAGAGACGCGTCCCTCGGGTGGGAGACGGAGGATCGGTGTCAGGAGAATCTTTGCATCTTCACTCTCCCTCAGACGCCAGGCTCGCTGGCAGCCGTCACGCTTTGACAGCCGTGGACGTTTCAAAGGGTTGGAAGATGCAAAGTCTCATTATGGAGTTTCTGACGTTTCTCTCCCGTCAATTATACGAACTGCATTTCACACACACACACACACACACGCGCACACACACACACACACACACAGACACACACACACACACACACACACAAATGCCAGTAGATGTGGCTGCGTGAAGATGCATGGATGGACGTATCGCTCCCTGATTCTCTCCCAGAGGTGGACCCACCTCAGGTTCACGTCCGAGGCTTTGTATCGTCGCTCCAGCGAGAGAATTTCAGCCCCTGCCTTTCACCTCAGCATTCGGCACGCAAGGTCACGGGTGGCTCCTGGCGGGGTAGAAGAGATTATCATGCAGGAGCACCCGGGATCCCGAAGCCAGGCCCCCCCTCACCCACCCTGCACGCCATTAAAACATCAGCCCCAAGGTGGCCGGTGCGACGGGAAATGAGAGGAGCTCTCCCCCGGCGGGGCCGCAGCTCCCGTCTATTAGGTCTATGAACATCCAGCTTTGCAATTGCAAACTGCTAAACTGCAAACTGCTCGCAGGCGCGTCGGAGCATCAACGCGGCTCCTGTGCACTTCTGACGACGCCCCACTTTGTCCTAGCCGATGTCCTGCAGGAAACATACAAAGCTCCCGTGAACTCGTTTATGTTTTCTAAAATTGCTGTTGTGTAACGTCCGTCTGGTGGCGGAGAAACACGATGGCGACTCCGATGGAACGCAGAACAGGATATTAAGCAAACACACACACACACACACACACACACACACACACACACACACGTAAACAAATGGCTGTGCTAGTTCACCCCAAGTGCGTTTGTTTAAATAATGTGACAAGTAGGTACATGACAGCGCCCAGATGTCCTCGGGTGGAAACGGCCGGGATTTCATTTTCAAACAGTATTTAAATAAATAAGTAAAATGAATATTTCATCCAGGGCACGCTGGTGCGCTGGTTCGCGCCCCCGCCGCTCAGCAACCACCGTCCCGGTTGGATTCATGGAAGGGGGGGAGGGGTCTGTGTGGAACCTTCATGTTCTCCCCTGTCTGCTTGGGGTTCTCCAGGTTCCTCCTGAAGACCAGGCGCGTGGATGAGAGGGTGAGTGGTTGGTTGGATGTCTCTGAATCTACTCTCCGTCCTCCAGGTCGTGGTCCTTCGCTGTCGAATCTCATGGTGGCAACTGGACTTCTCCTTGTAGACGCTCCTCCTCTCTTCCCAGAGGTTCCTCAGGTCTAACAGACTGCGGGAGGTCCTGGTCCACACCTGCTAAGGTTGGGCGTTGAGCTTTTTTGGGCCATATCAGAGGACACCGCAGCACCACTCACCCCGAAAACCCAGAAGGGATCTGGGGCGAGAAGAGGAACGTCTTCGAGGAGACAAAGTCCAGCTGCCGCCGCAAGATCAGACGCGGAAGGTTAATTCAGCTGATCTTTATCGACTGCTTACATCTCGAAGTCGGTGCGCTTCCTTGTTGGACGGAGCGACGGGCACCGATTGGAGGACGTTCAGACTGAGGTTTTGATGAAAGCGTTCTGGAAGCCGGAGCACCTCGTTCAGTTGGACCCAACCAAAGAGTCGCTGCAGTCAACCTTCCGTGGTACCAAGAAGGTGACAAATTGTGCCCTTCAACATTTTCCCGGACAGAGGTTACTTCAGGGATGAACGATTTTGAAAGGTGATTTAAGGAACAGCTATGATTGAGGTGTCGGAAATTTCTGAGCTGCTGACAGCATCGATCCCGACTCCCCGACCGAGAACCCCTCTTTGATAGATCTGGTTATCAGAGCGGGTACGTTGGTGCGCAGCCGAGGGAAGGTCAGAATCATCATGGTGATGTTGTATTCAGCAGCTCCGATCTGCAGGTACGACCAGAAGATAGGCAAAGAAGGCGATGCCCTCCAGTACTGCAGTAACCCTGGAGACATTTGAAGTACACAGATGCAATAAAACTTCGACCAGCTCATTGGTTGGTCCCTGCAATCCACAGGAATCCCAAATATTAGCTTACTTTCTTGCAGCTAATGCTAATAGTTCAAGTGTTTCTCCTAATACTTCTTAACAGGGACAGAAAGCAGACAAAGGTGTGTGAACGGGGCTGGAGCTTAACCCAGCTGTGATTGGGCGAGATGTGGGAGTTCACCCTGGACCAATCACAGGGCCACATGCTGAGAAATCCAACCATTCACCTTCTCATTCACACGTCTGGACCATGCAGGGTCTCCAATGAAGCTCACGCATGTGTTTGGACTGAGGGAGGAACCCGGGGAACCCTGAGGAACCCCGCGCAGACACGGGGAGAACATGGAGGTTCCACAGAGGAAGGGAATCCAACCGGGGACCTTCTGGCTGGGAGGCAGAAGCTCTCACGGGGTCACCGGGGTGCCTCCCTGGACCGTGTTCGGTTTTAGGGTCATTTCCAACAATCTGACACAAATCCATCACACGCTGAGCAAAATCCATCCCTGATTGGAGACGCAGAAACACAGCTCCTTTTTCTGTCTTCTGCCTGCGTTTACACACCTTCATCGATCCACACACACACACACACACAGACACACAGACACACAGACACACACACACACACACACACGTAAAATAGAAACAGTCCAGATTGACAAGGTGCTGGGGTCCAATCAGTGAGATGTGGGGGGAATTCAATTAAATTTTTTTCTGCCAAAGGAGACGCCGCACGTGTTTACACGGTTCTGCGTCCGTTAGCGTTCCTTTGTGTTTGTTCAACCGTGAGTGTGGCCTCAAAAACCGCCTCAATTTCGCCGAGATCGTGCGGAGCGAATGTTTCCTGCGAACCCCGGCCATGTTTTCATTATTCAGGCCGGCACCCCGAGCCGTGGGCCGCGCCCTGGGCCGAGTCCTGGGCCGAGTCCTGGGCCCAATAAGATGGATCATCCCAAAATGAATTTCAAAATGCACAGAATCACATTTTCCAACAATTAAAAAAAAATAAATAAAAAAATTCATTATTCAAATGTTGCACGCGGTGTTTTCGGAACGAAACGATTACCGGCGTCGCCGTTCGCCTCGGCGTCGACTGATTTTCAGGAGAGCGTGTTTGCAGCCGCGCGTCGTTAAGCGAGGGGAGGATATGAGGAAATATTTCAAACGCAGAATGAAAAGTCCCCGAGGACCATCAACCAGAGAACTGTAGCACTTAGGAACCAAAATAGAGCCGGGCAGGGAGCATAATTAGGCATTCTAAGTGCTTTACATAATATAGTCAATCATAATGAAGGCCCTGTGGGATCCCTGGGTGGCTATTGTCACTCTTCTGCAGGGGGAGCGTTCACCAGAGAGCCCGGGAAGGAGACGGGGACGGAGGGGGGGAGGAGGGGGGTAATAACGCATAAAAAGAAGACACTGGATACAAAACATTCAAATGAAAAGGGTTTAACTAAATTAACACACAGTTCTGCCGTGGAGTCGGCACGGGCGTTTCAACCCTCCCCTCAGACTCGCAGGAAAATGGGATTAATGGGAAATATGATGGCGGTGAGGCGGTGATCACCTCTGCCTCACAGCCAGGAGGTCCCCGGTCAGACTCCCGTCGGGGGCCTTCCTGTGTGGAGTCTCCACGCTCTCTGCAAGGCGGTCCTCATGCTGGAGGTTCATTGGAGACCCTGCATGGTCCAGACGTGTGAATGAGGAGGTGGATGGTTGGATGTCTCAGTACGTGGCCCCGAATTATTTCATCCAGGCTTCACAATAACTGAACAGAGAACATCAGATCCTTCAACGCTCACACACCTCTGTCTGCTTTCTGTCCCTGTTAGGACTTATTAGGAAACGCTTGAACCGTTAGCATCAGCTGAAAGAAAGTAAGCTAATATTTGGGCTTCCTCTGGTTTGCAGCGACCAACCACACATGCGAATGAGAGGGTGAATCGTCTCCATACGATGTGTGAATGAGAGGGTGAGTGGCTGCACGTCTCTCTGCGACGTGATCATACAACAGAATGTGCCTTTCATTGTCCCACCATGGGGACATTTCAAATGAGAGGGTGAATGTTTCTATGTCTCTTTCTGTCCCCTTGCGATGGACCGGTCCGGGGAGAACCCCCGCCTCTCGTCCAATCACAGCTTGGATAAGCTCCGGCGGCCTGCCAGGACAAACAGCATCGGGAATGAACGAATGAACGCAACAAATTCCTTCACCCTCTCACCCCCTCCCTGCCGTGGAGCCACAGCCTGCAACCTGCTGGGTTCGGAGCGCCGGTGCGTCTCCCCGCGAGCGCAGCGCCGAGGGAACGTCTCGCAGGGGAGACGCCATCTTGCCGTCCCCGCGAAGACTCCCGCGGGCGCCGTCCTCCAGGCCCCTCGCTCGCGCCGGCAGCCGGAGCAGATGGCCGACGACCGCGCCGGATGCGAACGGCAACCGGGGAAAACAGTTGATGGAGTTTAAAGTGAATTAGCTTTGTGAGTCGTGGGCGTTCATTACCGCCGCTCCAATAACGGGAAACGCACCGAGACATAATATTACAGGTATATTTCATCTATAATTCAGTCACGTCCCGCCTGTGATGAGCACTCACAGTGTATTGACATATTGTACCTACATCATTATTACCACTCAGATGACTATCGTTCACACGGCGCATTTAAAAGATTAAAAACATTGACCCCGATCGCGGGAGAAGATAAATCGACAGCTTTAACGGGGGGTCGGATCGTTGGAGCTGATGTTGAGATAAAGGCGAACGGCGCACGACGCCAGTAAAATTCGGGATTATACGGCAGGGAGAGAGATCTTAAAAAGGAGAGGGAGAGAATGAGCTTCCATGACCGAGAAGACGAGAAGAAACCCGGATCTGACCGGTCGGGAGCGGACCTTCTCCGAGGGCGGGCTCAGCAAAACGGGGGATGATTTACATGGCCCAGGGCTGGATATGGAAATAAGGAGCCCGAGATGTGCTGCAGGATTCATCAATGTTTGGCTTTGAAAAAACAGGCAGAATGAGTTCGGCATTGACTCCTTCTCACGGCCAGGGAGGGAAGGAGCTTCGACGGGGCGTGAACGGTCTGAGGGACGTGCACATCCAGGAACTAGACGCATCCCGCTCACCACTCGGCATCACCGACACCACTCTGTCTGCAGACTCAAATTCAACTGTATGAGTAAGTGGAGGCGGCTGGTGCAGAAAGTAGAACCTCCTCCTCCCAGCCAGAAGGTCCGTGTGAATGAGAGGCTGAACGGTTCGAGGTCTCTTCATATGACGCCCTGTGATTGGTCCGGCGTGAACCCACCAATCACAGCTGGGATTGGCTCCGCCCCCCCACCCCCTCCCCAGCGACCCAGACTGCAGATTCGATGGTTGAGATAATGAATGAATGAATGAATGAATGAATGAATGAATGAACGAATGAATGAATGAATGAACGAATGAATGAATGAATGAATGTAGCAGGAACAGATACTCCCTTCCCAGCTCACATGAGCCACGGCAGTCTTACGAAATTCTCCTTCTGCTTTGGCTTATTCCGTGAAGTGCTCAATTATCAGCCGTGAATTAGAATGAATGCGTTCACGAGTCCCTCCGTCCTCCGACGATCCCCCGTCAATCCATCGCACAGCAGCCGCCCCATCAGATGTGACAGCTCCTGGCTGGAGGGGCTGCAGGTGGACGTCTGCAAGCATCACCGAGCGCTGATATCTGCCGTGATCAGTCAATACGGGAACTATTTGTCAGGTAGGAGTAAACCGCTGTGAGTTTTAAGGCCCGGCAGGAGGGAGTTAGATTCCCTCCCCGGCGGCGCCGTTCACGCCTGACCGGCCGGCGCCGGTCTAATCTATTGTTTCCGATCTGCGGGCCCCGACGCGGCGGCTCAATGGACCTCCTTTTCGGGCATTCTTTTCGGGGCCGGAGAATAATATGCGCGGCTCCTTCCCCGCTTGAAGAAATCACCCGGTTTGTTCACTTTTCCGCGCTGAAGGCTTCTGTCCATCTTACCTCGGCGGGCCTTATCAGGTAATTAATGTCATGAATGGAGGTTTAATGACCCTCACATCAGCCTTATTTAAAGGAAGTAGAATTAAAGATGGTATCTGGGCATGTAATAAAGCAGGCGAGCTCGGCTAGCAGGGACGGCAAAGCCTGAGCATCAATGTCATCGTTGTGCTGATCATGCACTAAGAATCCTCCTCATACATTATGAGAGCCCCTTAAGGCAAGCAAAACTTCCTGACACTTCCTCGCTTGTATATCCGGTCTCCGTGGCAGACAAAGAAATATCTCCGGCTCGATAATTGGGCCGAGGCGCGCTGTGTTTTTTTTTTTCCGAGCTGCGATTTTGCATGGAAGTAGCGAACTGCAAAAAAGTATAGTTATTAGAGCGGGCGTGAGTGTTTCCCGTCGAGACCGACGCGATGCCGGGCGCCACGCGTGTTTGGTGAAACAATGCGTTTGAAAGATCCCGCAGTTTATCGCGCCGCCACCTGTGCATGCCCAGGCCCCGGGCAGCAGCACTAATTGACTTGGGTGGAACAATTTGCAAAGCTACTGTTCGCAGGGCCTGGTGGTGGATCCTGGGCGGACGCTGAGAATCGAGACTTACACATGTGTCCATATATCTTATATCTTACACGATTTGGACTCTCAGGCCTGAGAGAGGGAGAAATCCCGGGCGAGCCAGACGGTCCCTGGTTGGATTCCCACAGAGGGCCTTTCTCTGTGGAACCTCCATGTTCTACATGTGTCCCCGCGGGGTTCCTCAGGGTTCTCCAGGTTCCCACCACCGTCCAAACGAATGAGTGGAGACCCTACATTGTCCAGACGTGTCGGTGAGAGGGTGAATGGTTGTGTGTCTCTCTGGGTCCCTGTGATGGAGCGACCCGGGGTGAACCCCACCGCTCAGCCAATGACAGCTGCAGTAGGCTCCAGAGCCGACCCGCGATCTCGAGTGCAGGACGAACGGCGTAGATGATGAATGAAGGAACGTGGACGTATCACTCGCAGCGAAAGCTGTTACAGACGTGGGAGTCAAAGTGTGAGGGAGATGCCATCTAGCCAGAAATTTAGCGCTGGAAGATCCCACCTTCCGGCTGCTAGCATCATAGCCTGCGGCACGAATCTTGTTTATTTTCAACAACCCAAAGAGCGCCGGCTCGGCGTACGGCGCCCGTCCGCCCGCCGTCCGCCCACGCCGTGACGGGTCACGTACAGCCGATTCCAGACTCCTGCAAGTGAGAGAAACACGTGCATGGAGAAGATCAATGTCACTTTGATGGTCCACCAACTCCGCTTTCATCACGCGGAGGGAAAATGCAGCCCTTCCTGTTGTATCTATTCCTGCAGATCAGCTCCGAGAATGTAATCATAGCCTAGCGGTTACCACCACGCTGTGGTACGTTTGAGAGAAGATTTCTGTGGCTGGCCACGTCCTCTCTGATGTTAAATTCAATCAATATAACCTAACCAAGGCCTGCCGTGTCGCTATGGGAAACCAATTTCCTTTAAAAAAAAAAAGACCCCAAAAAAAACATGTCTGGCTCTCTATTAAAAGTTAGTGAGCAACAAGGACGTTTTCACTGTTAGAAATCTGAACCGAAACTCATTCGATATTGAGAATTTTTATTTGAAGGTACTTTACACGACACTTAGTAAGACGGCCCGGTCTTGTTAGGGAGGAGCTCTTGTTAGGAGAAAGATAAACACGACAATCATACTTCGTACAGCAAGTGGAGGAGGTGCGGTTCTCACTATTAATAGCACCGTACTGTCTGCAATAGCAAGTGAGTGTAAGAGATGACGGTGAAGTAGAAAGTGAAGTACGTATCCTGAGTGCCAGAGGTTTTAGTTAAGGTGACGTTGTTGGCAGAGCCACGGGCCCATCGGGGCGGGCGGGTGGTGTCAGCTGATCCAAGGGAGTGTCCGGAGGGAGTGATTTACCAACACTCCAGTGAGGTATTCGACGCCACTCGAGATTGACCCGAGTGACTGACCGGACACCCGAGCTGTGAGGAGGTCGTCCTTTTGGATCATAGTTAGGTATAGCAGGGAGTCAGCAGTGGAAGTGTGATCTGCTGGTGGTTAAAGATGTGACCACAGGTACCTTGTAGAGAGCGAAGAGACAGGGGAAGCAGCCTCAACATTCGTGGGAATCCACGGACTAACGGGGGGGGGGGGCGATGTTAGCATGGTGTACGTCAGAGAGGCAAGAGAATGCGGATGGACAATCCTGACCCAGCTCTGTTGTTGCAGAACTGCATGGACCAATGAGAAAGCTGGAGGTTGTTGGTGACATCAAGATATTTGGAACCCTTGCATGCTGAATGATGCAGGATAGTGCGAAAGTACTGTTTAAGTTGGGTACGCTCCTCCGCAAGGTGGCCGGGCTCAGCTTTGGAGGTAGGGCGAGGAGCATAGACCTCCAGGGGGGGCTCAGATTGAGGTCACTGCCTCTTTGTGTCAGTTTGAGTCAGTTGAGGTGGTTTAGACATGTGGTAAGGACGCGAACACCTCCCATCGGAGGTGTTCTCTGGAGGACTGATACGCCCCATCTGGTCCGGGAGAGCATTTCAGTTCTCCACGAAGAGTCTATCATTGGCGGCGGAGAAGCCCTGGCTGACCTGCGCATCCGCGACTCTGCTAAGTAGTGGGACACTTAATGAGTGAATGAATCAACCGACAGCACGGTTCAGCGTTTTGAAAAGAAGATGTGAAATTCCAGATGGCACGTACATTTTTTGGGTCACTGGAGTCAAGGACTTGAGGAGCGGAGACAACTTGAGGGAGTGGTGCTGAGAGGTGGGGGAGGAGTTTATTATATCAGTAATGAGTAGAACAAGGGAGGCAAACGTTGCCAGGAATGGAGGAGACAGGATCCGTGGGGCAAAGTCTATTGTCAAGTTCAAGTCAATTTTATTGACACGCAACCCTGAACCACAAACACAGTTTGCCTCTCAGGGCATTACAGTCGGTACAAAATCTGACATCCTCCGCCCCGAGGCCCTTGACTGGAACGGACGAAAAAAAAAAAAAAAGAAATGCAACAAATGCAAACCCTTTCAACAGGAAAAAGGAGAAAAATCGCAGGGAAACCCTCGGAGGAGGGGTCCCCGTCCCAGCTCGGGCAGGCTGGCGATAAATGCTGCATCGAAAGATGTCATCCGGCAAAAGGTTCAGGGATGGAGGGGGGGGACAAGTCTGAGCCGTCAAACTAAGACGATTCCTTTTAACTGCAATCAAAAGCTAAGAGATGCAGTTTAATCCAGCACTCTTTTGGTGGGATTGGATCAAATGTTGATGATTTGGAAGAAGCAGCCGCATCAGCATGTTTTATGTTGTGGTTCAGACCAAAGCAAACGTGAAGACGGTCCAGGCGACGAGGACCGGAGTGAAGATCCCCGACAGGAACACTTGGGCGTGTCGACAGGAGGAGCCGGGGATCAAACTGGCAACCTTGGGACTGGAGGGACGCCTGCTCTGCCAACCGAGACACGGCAGTCGTCACTTCCACAGAGACACAAACGTGGATAGACTCCGAGTATTATTTTCCCTTAAAATGAAATCCATGTCATCGCGGCGGCTAGCTGTGGCGGAGTTATCCGGTTAGCGCTGGGCCTCCTGTGGACGACACATATGTCTCACAGTTTGCAGGCGTAGCTGCCCACTTGAAAATCAAAGATGATTTCATGAACTGCTGCTTGGCTCCTGTTAATTATGTTTTTCCGAAAATAAATTCTGACATTTACATTTTTATCGCTGGCATTTTCCTCCGATCATCCAAGCGATTTAGCCGTGCTCTGCAGAACATCCTTGGAGACACGCAAGAACTTTGTACTTTGTTCCGGGGCTCTTAGAACAAAATGACGTCTCTCCGTTCCGCAGCTCCATCCCCAGACGTCCTCTGGCCCGAACCTGCTTCTCGCGGGTTGTCCCGGATCTTTTGCACGATTGGTTGGAAATTTGGTTCCGACCCGCTTCTCCTCTGGTTGGAAGCTGAGTTTTGAGGATGAAAGGAATGAAACATGAAGATCTGCTAAGGCGCGTAAAGACACTCAGAAGGCCGGTGTTTCTCGGAAAGGGGAACCCGAACGTCGTGCGTCCGTCCCGAAGGATTGTCCGAGGCCGAACGGCACGTACAGATGGAGGGGAGTGGATCCCGGCAGTGCGCGCCTCGCTGGAAACCACCACCGGCACGACTGTCCTACTCATGGCTGCGTCGTCGTTGCTTCCGTCAGGTTCCCACAAATCCACCAATGCTTAGCGCACATGATTTTTGCTGCAGTGGGCGGGGCCTGCGAGAACTTGCGGGAGGTCTGCACCCGAGTCTGAAATGTCTTGGCCAGAAAGAACTTTCTTCTTGTTCTGGCGGCACTGGGAGCCAGAAGAAAGGTATCTCTTCTGGCGGAGGATGTAGAAGCCTTTATACATTAGACTCCAAGTTAGGTTGTAATTAGAGCACCACCCCCCCCCGCGCCTCCAGGCGCAACATTCACACACTCTGAAGGCTTGCTTTATTTCCTGGGAAGGTAATTTACGGTTCCCATGGTGTGATAATCGCATTGTTTCCCTCCCGATCATCACAAAGGCTTCCCAGCTATTGCCTCTGACCGCTACCTACTGCCTCCCTGTCAGCCTTCTCACATGGGCACAAAACCTCGAGGAACGGGGATTGTATACATAGAAAGGAGAGGGGGAGCAATCAAAAGGAACAGAAAGTGAGAGTTATCGGCTCGATTGAACGTTTCTTTCCTCCAGTAGCACGGAGGAGATTTTGCTGAAATGCTGCTGCGGTTTATTGATCGCCCCTCGGGGATGAATATTGTGGAGCCAAGTTTGGCGAGACGGAGACGGGGCCTGCGGATTCACACAGGGAGAATAAAACACATAGGCAAAGCGGTGCTGGGTTGTGTGGGAAGAGAAGAAGAGTCAGGGGAAGAAAAACAAGAAGCGGTACGAGAGGCTGTCCAACGGCTGTCGGTGTTGTTCGCGAGAAGGTGCCCGTTTGTTGTCGGTCATCTCGCTCGGCGTGACCAATGCGCCGGGAGAAAGGGTGAAGGAACCATGGATGACCGGAGGAGGAGCGGCACGCCCACCTCTTTCAACCCCGAGGAGTCACTCTCGCGACGGAACCTGGCGGTGTCGTGGGCGCGCCGGACCGTTGGAAACACCACGCAGTTCTCACGCCAGGCCTGTCGCTGGCGCTGTGGTTTCGTGCCGAACTAAAACGCCCGACGACAGCGACTGTACTCGAGTATTTGTGCGGACCGACGACGACGAGGCGGAGGTATCGCCTGGAGTGACCCTGAACCTCGAGGAGAGTGGATCCGAAGTGGCTGTAGACAGGGAGTCTACAGTCCAATCGCCCTGGAGCTCTCTGGAGTCCGCCATGGTTGCGATGGTCTACCCAACCGCGCGCGGCAACTGCTGCTTCAGTGCACACTTAAAAAAGTGCAATTCAAAAAAGGCAAGTATCATTTATTTAGTGTCAGAGAAACAAGAGGTAACTAAATAAAAATAATGAAATAAAATGCTGATGTCATACTTGCTGGCAACGGGCTCACTCTGTTCCTCTGCTAACAGAGACACACAGAACGTAGTCTTCTCCTTTGGGCTGCCACAGACAATCGGCCAATCATCTGCCCTCTCTCCTCACTTCCTGTCCTCTCTCCCTCCGTCCATCAATGTCCTGTCTGGTCTTCCTCCAGACCTCCTCCAACCTCAGCATCCTTCTACCCAGATCTTCTCCATCCCCCCCTCTGTCCACGTCCGAACCATCCCGGCGTGACTCCAGAGCATCGAACAAGTACTGGCCTGGGGTTCGCTCTTCAAATCACTTTTCTTTTACATCATTCGATGTTTTGAGGAGGGAGGAACGTCCTCGTAACACAGAGGCACTGCAAACCAAACAAAGTTTCCCCAACAAACCCGTGCTAGTCAGTCGTGGTTTCTTCTAAAATAAGGGAGTGCTCATTTTCGGGTAGTTGTTTGTCCACGACCTGCAAGTGTTTATGATATGGATGATTTATAAATAAGGCCATTTTCAGTCAATCCCTCTTTGAACCGCTGATTATTAATGGCTACTGGTTTATTGGCCATCTTTGAAAATGGCATTCTGGAAAGATTTGCAGTGATTAGCTGCCGGGAAAAGCGCGGCCGCGTACGCCGACAGCTCCGACTAAAAACTTGTTTAATGGCCGAGGCCCTACTCATTATACAACCGGGCGGAAAAACTCTTCCCATTCCGCTTTTGATTTGCAGAGTGCAGGTGAAAGAGAGAATAATGGGATGCCGAATGTGAATGGACCAATTTAACGCAGAGCGGCGAGAACGGAGCGGCAAAGAAAGATGTTGCAACACAGTGAAAGGCGCGGATATAATGTCCATAGGCAGCCGCTATTTGGGATTACCAGTCCGATTACTTCTCATGATATCAGAATCATCTGTGGACAACATGCACACACACACAAACGAAAGAAACAGTCGAGAAATGCTTTTCGGAGTCAGGAAAGTGTTGGGGAGTGGACGGCAGAACGGTGGCGTCCACCCGTCAGCCTTACGAGTGGTGAAAACAACCACGTCTCCGAGCAGAGCGGTGCGGCCTTGGATCCCAGGGGGGGCGGGCATACCGAGGGACATGGTTCCTCCTCCAGGGTCAGATCCTGCTCTGATGGATGGCTCCTCGGGGGATAGCAGAGGGCCGTGCCGCTGCCTGTCTACCTTGGTGTTTTGGGCACCGTATGTACGTACGCTGGCAGGTGGAGATGCGCGCAGAAAGCGCGGAGCTGGAGTTTGACCTTGTCCACGACCGCACGCCCAAACGGGAGGGTCGAAGCGAAAATAGAAAAGCAGCGATCGTCCCCTGATAGATCGGGGACGGGGCCTCTAATCGCTCTCGATGTCACGCGGATGACATGCCGGGATCCGGGGGCACAGATTAATCACCCCCGCCTCGCACCCAATTCACCGGCCATGATTCAAGGTACAGGACGGCCATAAATATCAGCGCTCGTCCGACGGAACCCTCCGTCTGCAGCTCTTCTCGGGCCTCCCGTAAGCCGGCGCTCCTTCCGTTGGGTATCTTTATCTAGGTCATGCTTTTAATGTCATCTCCTTTCTGTGAATGCGTGGTGAATGGAGCCGCTGCCGTGACAAGAAATGGATTTCAACGGCTCAATCGGGTCCCAAATCGCCGCACTTCCATTTCAGAATCCATTCTTTCTATTCTTGCTAGGATGCGGCAACGGCCGGCCACTAGAGGGCACTAGGGTGCCGGCCTCTTCTAGCCCCCCATGTAAATACGGGCGAAGACAGTGTTTCTTCTCTCCTTAGACGTTTTGAACGAGAGGACCCCAGAGGATTCCTTCGCATGAATACCAACAGCTCCTACATTTAGATTCCTCTGTGTTCGATTTCTTATTGTGATGAGAATTTCACATCTAACCGTACGATCTTTTGCACTTTTTAATTATTCATCCCCGACTGATTGGCAGCCCTGCCGAGAAACTTAAAGGCCTCCGTTGAAAAAACCTCTGCCACGATTCCGTGGCCCTTTACTCGGAAACCGCCAGATGTGTTTCAGCGCCTTGTTTCCATGAATTATACATTACAGCGCAGCTCCTTTATTTTAAGATGATTCGTCTCCTTTTTGTTTTAAAAGGGGGGAAAATAATCCCCATTTCCAGATCTCTGCCAGAATTAATTCATCCATTCATTCATTAATCATCTATTCTGTTCATCCTGGGGCGGAGGGGGGCGGGGCTGCAGCCTATCCCAGCTGTCATTAGGCGAGGGGGGG
>CAAKHD010013776.1:14057-29148 GCA_901007705.1 Fistularia tabacaria | reverse complement strand
CCGGTTCCGGGGTGGGCGGGGGGGTGGGGGGGGGGGGGTGGGGGTGGGGGGGGTCCTCCCCGGTGTGGGGGGGGGGGGGGGGGGGGGGTGTTCACCCCGGATCCATCACAGGGCCACATGTGGGGACATTCACAAGATCCCATGTAGAGACGGACGTCCATCCACCCTCTCATTCACACGTCACGCACAAACGTACGAGAGTCTGCCTCCGCTCTCATTCCTACGGCCACCACAGGAAGCTCCGGATGTCCAGCGAAACAAGATATCCAGACCTAAAAATCTAAAATACAGGCTTTCACACAGATGAGATGCCAAATATTCCATCGGCCAGTTAAGTTTTTACTCTCCCTGTAAACTTTGAATGATCTAATATGCCCAGCTATATTTTATTTATTAATTCAGACTGAATTAACTCTGAGCGACTTTCATAGCCTCCATCAGGCAGATGAGTGATGCATAAAAAATGTATTGGATTGGGTTAGTGTACACACACACACACACACACACACACACACACACACACACACACACACACACACACACACACACACACACACATATGTATTCATGCTGTCTATTTTTGCATTCTGTTATCTATTTTTATCCTCGTTGTCTTCATCCTTTTAAGTGTCTCTTCTATTTATATTTATATTTATATTCATGTTGTTATTGTTGCGCTATGAATTTCCCCAATGGGAGTATAAAGTCTGATCTTATCTTATCTTGTATCCGTGTCTTTACGGTAAAGATCCTTTTGCCTTCTTATCGGTCCTGCCATGTAACACCTTTGAAATAGTCTCAGGTCAGGTGTTCACGTGCACCCGATTCATGCAGGTGGGACCATCTCGTAGCTCCAGGGAAAGGCGCGGCTCCCGGCGCCTCCCGCTCCGTCTGACGGTTCACTTTGGTGCCCCTAGGTGTGCCGGGCTCTGCAGGGCCCAGCAGACGCTGCTCCACGCCAGCCTCAACGCGTACCTGGCGGAGAACTGCCTGGGCGAGGCGTGCGTGCTGTCCGCCGTCGACTGGGTGAAGGGAAACCTGCGGGCCTTCTTGAACGAGAGCTCACCGGCGGCGAAGAAAGAATCCGCCTCCGCAGAGCCGAGGGACGCCTTCAGCCGCCTGTGGATCTACAGCCACCACATCTACAACCCCGCCAAGAGGAAGAGCATCCTGGAGTGGTCCAGGGGGCTCGGCCTGTCCGGGTTCTGCATGCCGGGGAAGCCCGGGGTCGTGTGCGTGGAGGGTCCGGAGCCGGCCTGCGAGGAGTTCTGGTCCAGGTACGGCCGAGCGCCCCGGACGCTGACCTGGTCGCCCGGGCTGCTGAAAACAAACGTGATCTCCTCTGCAGGGTGAAGGCGCTGACCTGGAAGAGGATCATGATCCGGCACAGGGAGGACGTTCCCCTCGCCGGCGCCGACATCGACTCCCTGCGCAAATTCACGGGCTTCGAGGAGGCGGTGTTTGACCCCCGCGGGGCGAGAAGGAACCACATGGACCTGGGGCTGCTCTACCAGTACCTGAGCGAGAGAGGCTGCTGCGACGTCTTCCAGATGTACTTCGGCGTCGAAGGGAGACGAGGCCAGTACGACCCTTAAGAGCCGGACATGAAAATGCGTTCATCGCAAGTGTCTTTGCGATCATCGCGCGTCGAGGTGTCACGTTAACTTGTCACAGCGACACGGCGAAATAAACCAGCTGTGTCCTTGTTGGGATATCAAAAAAAAAAAAAAAAAAAAAGGCTGAAACACAAAAAAAGGTTTTTTATTTGTGATTCGAGGCTCTTTTACACAAAGCTGTGGGTAATTCCTCTGTTGTTTTTTAATTTTTTTTTGGTACTTTATTTTTAAATCAAGAATTAAAAAGATTAGCGCTTTCAAGGATCCCAGTTGCATTTGCAATTTTAATGCCGCCGCGGATCACACCTTGCCCCGGGTGTTTTTTTTTCGTGTGTGTGTGTTTTCTGAAGTTGTGCTATTCCGCTCCTTTCACTGCTCCGGTCCGAAAACCACATGAGTGTTTTAAGATTACCAGCCATCTCCTCCGCCGAATATCTGTTAATCATAACTATTTATTTAATCCCGAGTATCATTATGACTGCCGAAGGAAAGAACATTGGCTTTGAACATTTGGTAACAGTGAGGAGAGATTTATTTGTATTGAATAAAAACATTGACTTATTTGTGCCCGCTAATAAATGAATCCCATTTGGAGCCAATAATAAGAACATATATGAGATTTAGAACAACGTAATGCGTATTTATTACCTGTCAATGTGCTTGGTCGCGCCACCCAACAGATGGCAGTGTTTTATTGGAAGTGGAAACGACGGCGGCTCCCTCCAGAGCGCACCTGCGACTCCGGGGGACGCCAACCCGGTCAAGAGTCGCAAGCCGGATTAGAACCGGCGGGGCGACATAACATGCATCGGAATAAGGAGTTCCCGAATGAAGCGGGGAGGTTCTTACCTGCGGACGGGACACGAGAACACGAGACCGGGACCGGGTGAGCGGCCCCCAACTTCGGAGTTTTTCACCCGACGACACCCAACCAATCATTGAGACAGTCTTGTAGGACGAGAAAGCGGAGTTTTCCGCCTGACTTCGCCCCGCCCTGCTCCCCTCCAAGACCTCTCCGGGCTCTGGCTTCTCCTTCGGGGAAGGTTTTTTGGACTCGCCCAAACTCCTGCCAGTCAATGTGACGGACTGATCCTGACGCGTGTCTTCGGGAAACTCTTCAGAGGAAGCCTCTCTCTGTCAGTTTCTGTCGGAGAACTTGATTCCCCCGGTGCCTCCGGAACCGCAGCCCGCCTGTCAGGCCAGCCTGTCTAAACCGGCGCCGGCAACCGCCTCCTCATCCGCCGTCTCCGGAGTGAATACCTCTTCCTCGTTTAGCATCGCTGTCTGGTTGCAGCGGTTAGGCGTCGAGCGGCTCTGTTGATGCCCTCGTAAATAATGTGCCGGGCTGTGACAGGATTCCATCAATAAATTTAATTTCAGACCCCTCGGGATGCATCCTCTTGTTTTCAGAGCGTGTGCGTGTATGGCAATCACACCGGCCTCCACGTGCAACACCTTTCTGAAGCCGGCTGGACTGGCGAACAGGTGGGATGTAATGACTTTTTTATTTCATTAAGTGTCTGGGGATGCGCCATTGCGGGTTCCTGCAGGGAGAGAGTTCCAGAAGGTGAGGGCTGCCACAACCCATTCGCTCCCACCACGGTGGATGAAGATGGAGGTAGAGGTCTATGCCCGTGTATTCAGCAATGCGTAGTGATCGAGGATGGACGCCAGGGGACTGCTCAGGGGAGGGGCGGACGGTGTCGCGAGCGGGAGATCTCCGGCCACCAGTGATGCTGAGGAGACGTGGGCGTGGCGGAGAAGCCCACTCCCAGGGCGTTGGCGCGGAGAAACTTGTCGATTCAATTGTAGCGAATCGACCGACGAGATGGTCGTATCATCGGGGGCAGTGGGTCGCCTCGCAGCGAGAAGGTCTCCGGTCGGGGTCTGACTTTTTTTGTCTCGACTGTGTGGAGTCTCCATGTTGTCCCAGTGTTTGCGTGGGGTTCCTCCGGGGTTCTCCGGTTTCCTACCACAGTCATGTGAATGAGACAGTACATGGCTGTATGTATATGATGCGTGAATGAGGGCGTGAATGGTTGGGTGTCCTGTGTATGATGTACGGATGAATGAATGAATGGTTGGATCTCTGCATGTGATGTGTGAATGAGTGAGCGAGTGATGAGTTGTGTGTCTCAATATGAGAAGAATGAAAGGTTGTCTGTCTCTATGACGTGTCAATGAGAGAGATCATGTCTGTGCAATGTTTCTATATGTCTCTGTGATGGACTGTCCAGGGTCCGGCCCAACGAGGGCTGGGATAGGCCCCGAGTGGCCCCGGCACCCCGTTCACCCCGAGTGCATGATAAGCTGTGTGTCTAACGAATGAATGAATAAATGAACCCCCCCCCACCACCACACCCACAAGACTGTTCAAAAGTTCCGACCGTTTTTGTTCAATGTGCCCAAAAACACGCGAAGGAAAACGGGCGATGGGAATTTCATCACATCTTTCCTGAGTTTATGGGAAGTGGACGTGGTCGGCGGAGTGAACGTCGCACCTCTGAAGAGCATCTGAGGTCTGTTTCATCCAATTGAATCAGCAAAGCATCGGGCCGCTGAGAATCCACTTGTGTTATTTGATGAAAGCCTTTGGAACTGACCTTGTTGATTGGACTGCTTTCCTGAGCGGAGACGCCTCCGGTGGGGAGACCACCGACGGGCGGCCTTGACACCTGGGGTTGGATGGAGCGCGACGCCGAGAAGCAAAGGCTACATATCAATAGCAGAGAAGCGGCGGTGCTGGTGGGCTATTTCAAACACCCCTTAGATAAGATGAGGATGAGGAAGCGTCGGTATCAGAAATGACCGACTTCCTGTTTGATCCCGTCGTCTCATTCCGCTCCACCCCATTACTTTGTGCCACCGAATGAACAGACTTTCAAGATGCTTCGCCGATTTTTCTCCTTTTATGATTTTTTTTTTTTTCGGCGGCGTCTCCTCTCAACTGTCGGGACAATGCGCCATTCACGGCATGCGCCGGCGTTCGCGTCTGGGTAGATTGAATACAAAAAAGCCCCCGAGGGCTAATTCAAAGGAACTGTGCTGAGGAGTGTTTGACGTTTGGCTGACTATGAAAATTTTTAGCTGTTCCTTCTTTTCTGTCCGAGCAGGACGTCTTCTTCCTCGGTCCTTTGCGTAAGTGATGAGTGAGCGGCGTGGCGAGATGAAAAAACAGGCATGTGAAAAGCGCCGGTGCGCCTTCATCGCGAGCGTCTTCGGCCTCCGTCAGGAACCAATTACACCCGCCTGAGCTCCGCATGTCGCCGCGGCGTTTCCAGCGTCCCTCCCTGCAATACAGGTTATTAGCGGCGGGGCAGAGTTATTGACCCGCTCTGCAGCTACAGCTGTTGCACAAGTCGTTGCCGGGCGTGGATCAATACGGCGCCGTATTAGCTTAACAGGTCACACCTCGGGAGTGATGCTATCATCTTTGTTGCCGTGGCGGCTTTACGGCACGCGGGGCCGAAATAAAACTTCTCTTTGTCTGCAAGGTGCGTTAAAAATTGTTAATCTCACTCAGAGGCGGTGGGGTGGCCGACCGTCTTCGAGTTACGATCTCACGCGAAGATGCGCCATCAAGCGTGACCTCATGGGGAAAACAAGCGCAGAAGGCTCACCGTGTAGTTTGCACTGACAAATAAGCTGCGGATGGAGCCGAGGCTCGGGGAAAAAACGATCCCATCAACGCTCCATCCTTCACGAACTGTGCTGAAAGGGCTCTTATTAATGAATTCATTTCATTTTGTAATTCATTTCACCTGCCACTGATGGACAAAAAGGCTTCGGAGGGGACTTTTTTTTCCTTGCAGACAGAAAAAGTCCCTGCAGACTGCAAGAAATCCCTGAGCAAGCTGAATTCTCCGCTTGCCTGCCCGACAGGTCCGAGGAAACTACCCGGCTGAAACACAATTCAAATACGAAGAAAGCCTAAAGGCTCATTTATGCAACGTTAAAGACAAAGCCCCCTGTCTGGCCTCTGCATCCACTTCCTGGATAATTCTGTGCGTTTTGGGGAGTTCGCGGATGCCTGGCGAAACGCAGCAAACAGAGCAGTACCGCCGGAAGTCACGGGGGGCAGTGTTGTATGCTCAAGTGCGACCAACGAAAGACAGAGAAGAAGAATATACAACTTGGTGTCGGAATAAGCCAAGAAGAATTCTCCGTCTGCGGCTTGCTATGTACTCAACGGTCCCGCACACCAGTGCCGTCAACAGCTCCTTTCTGGATATCTTTCTTGCTTCCATCCATCCATTCGTTCATCCTCTGAAGCTTATCCGGGTTGGGTTAAGGGGGCAGCAGCTTGACCAAGAGGCCCAGACTTCCCTGTCCCCGGAAACTCGGTCCAGCTCATCCTGGTGAATCCCGAGACCTTCCCAGGCCAGCCTGGAGACATAGTCACTCAAGGGTCTCCTAGGTCTTCCCCGGGGCCTCCACCCGGTGGAAGGTGCCGAGACAACTCACCAGGAGGGCGTCCAGGAGGCATCCTGACTGGAAGCCCGAGTCGCCTCGTCTGTCTCCTTTGGATGCAGGGGAGTTGCAACTCCATCACTGCTGACGATCCACGGATCCACGTTCTCGCGCTGCTTATACTTGAAGTCCTTCACCTCTCTCCACCTTCTCGGGCTGAGGACCATGGACTCGGAATTGCACGTCTCTTTCTGAGAATGTAAACGAAAGCGAGCTCCTTTACCATCGCAACGTTTGTTATTGTCCGGAATGGAATGCCGAAACTGGAGGTGAACTCCGAGCTCTGCACTGCCCCCTCGTGGATGTATCGCGTAACAACCATGGGGGCGTAAAGTGAGCATGGGACGTATAAGGGCAATGATATTGGACGACGTTTGAAAGGGACGTACCTTTTTACGTACCTCACCTGAGCATAATTGAGCATTAAGATGATTTTGCATCAGGCAAACAGTTCCAAATGGGTTGCGAGTGTTGATTTGGCCGGCCGGAGGGGACGCTCTGCCGTTGTAAAGGGAACGAGAAAGGAGACTTTTCACTGGTTGAATTCAGGGCTAGAGAGACCTGGTAATTAATTTAGAGGCCAATAACGGCCTCTTTGTGTGCGACTTTGAGCCGAGATTACTCCTTGTTTAACCGACAGGAAGTGATTAGGCGCCGCCCGAGCCCGTTGTACTCCAGATCATTTCAGTTTGTCATTCAAACCCTTTGCACGACAGCAGACGTCCTGTTGGACTCATGGAACACCGAAGGTGTCAGCCTGCATTGATCCACATTGGAGGTAATGTCATTCAGTCACTCATTTATTCAGTGTCTGCAGGCATGATCGCAATTGGGGGGAGGGGCTGGACCAATCCCAGCTGGGCAAGAGGCGGGGTTCTACCGGTCCAGTCACCTGTCAATCACAGGTCCGGAGACTTGGGCCACTGTAGGAACTTTTTGCAGTTCCCAGAACCTATTCAGGAACTAGGCCATTTTTTCATGCTTCCGGACAGCACAGGGACCAGGGAGCATTGACCTGGAACCATTCTGGCTCCTACCTCGAGGCAGGAACTCATGTGACGCAGGTACTCGGTGGAACTCATGAGTCACGCCCATTAGCAGGTGCGTCATTTTCTAAAATGCTACAGTGGTCACGAGTCGGCTGATGACTTGCGACAAAACCATTGAGAAACGGGCCGACGAAGTGTTCGGTCCGAAAGCGGCGGTCCAAGGACGGAGAGCCCGGGGAGGAACCATGCAATCGATTGGAACAGGAAACCCTCTTGCAATGAGCTAACTGTGCTCCAACTTCAGCTCGCTGGATAAGAACTAACCCGAGCGCACAGCAAATGCCATTTGAGTGTGACATTTATTTAAACCCCCTCTGACTGTGCATCGGTGTCTTTGACAAAGACACTCGACATCTTTTCTGTTGACTCAACGCGAAACTGCCCAGAACTCAACGTGAGAACCTGAGCGCCCGCTATGTTTATGATAAAAGCTTCAACCATCGAACTGATTGTAGTCGCGGTTATATCGAGGCCACGTACTGTACGATGATTCTCCGAGCAAACGGGGCTCCAGATTGGGCGGCAGATCAAGGTCCTTTTCTGAATGTCTAGAAATCTCCAGGGCGCCTTCCCGCCTCTGATCGGGAACCGGCGTGGCTCCGACATCATTATCACGAAAAACTGCAGACAGAGACAAAACGTGGGCGGTGAAAGTTGGGCCATCTATCTGCCTCACTGCGTTTCATTGTTTTAAAAGGTGACATTCCTATTTTTGCCTCCGAACGAAAGCGGGAGGGGGGGAACCAGACCATGACTAAATGGCCGAGGTTGTTAGCGAGGCCGTTGTGTATTTTTATCCCGCCCCTGTTAACAAAGCGGGGCGAAAGAGAGGAGCCGAATCACTCCGCAGCCAAGGAGAGCGACCGCATCGGGCGCCGCGCCCATCAATTCATTTTTATTTTCCAAGGCGATGTTTCTCGAATGTCACGGTCCCCGTCGTGAAACTCATCATCTGCGTTGACCGGGACAGAGGGATGTTGGAGGAGAGAACGTGATGAAGAGGCCCTTCGACGACAGAGGGCGGCTGGAGGCAATCTGCGGATGTGCGCGCGTGTGACGTTTAAGGACCGCCGGGAGATCTCGTGTGGCGGGCGTCGTCACAACCGCTTAACTTTATGACCCAATGATAGGCCATTGAAAAGTTTAATTATGTTTTGACGGTCACAGATTACAACCGGGTTCTAGCTAATTATCCGTTAAAGGGAAGAGTCACTGGTGGAATCAGTGACGCGAGGAAGACTCCCAACTATCCCCGGAGAAGCCGCGCAGGCCCTGGTAGATCGACATCGACGTTTTCCGTGGACGTTTCTGAAAAGTTTTATCCCATCAAGCGACCTTTTTTTTGGGGGGGGGGGGTTTACAAGGGCGGCTTCAAGGCGTGCTAATAAAAAGCACATTGTGACAATACGAACAGAAGATCGCGCGGACACACGCGGCTGTACTTGTATGCTTTCTGACGGCTCTGACCGCCGCCATCTGGGCGCAGCTCGCCGCTCTAAATCCGATCCAACACGCAGGCTCGGCCACACACACACAGACACACATGCTTCCTGTTGTTTTAGTAGCGCAGCCCGCTGAACCGTGGTGCAGTGGACGTGTGCGCAGAGAAGTGGTCGGGTCCGAACACAGTCTAGCCCCGCATTCGATCCGGTAGCCCGGTTTATTTGTTTATTGATATTGAGTTTGGCCCGGATATGTCAGGCCCGGTCGCGCCCACGATATGACGCCGCTTTTAGAAAGCGTATCAAGGCAGGCTCGCAACTGAACCGTCGTATTTTGGGTGAAAAGTCTGAGCTGTCGAGGTCACTTCCTGGCTACTCTCCGGCCGCCGACGTTCCGATTGAAAACTCGGCGCAAGAAACCAAGCAGCATGAGGCGATAATGAAATAGAAACGGGAAAAAAAACCCCGGTCTGATCCAACGCCCGACACGCCGCCATTGTTATTCTGCAGCTCGCAAATGTTGCTCGTAAAGATGGTATTAGAACAAAAAATTACAACCTTTTTGCTAGATTATGGAACCTTTTCAGGAACGAGGTCATTTCTTGGGACAGCAGAGGAACCAGGGACCATGGACCTCAGTTCCTTGAACCAGCTTAGCTCCTATCCAGAGGCAGGCTCTTCACTGCCCCTCACGAACTATCTGACTTGGTAGATACCTCTCGCGGACTCCGGTGCAGCTTTTGAAAAAATAAACTAAAACTCGGTCACTGATCAGCTGTTTTCTTGCAGCTTGCGGCAAAATGGACAGAGCAGGACATTGAACAGCGAACATTGACATTTCAGCCCAAATATGGAGTTAGCTGATGGCGGAGTTGTCTCACAGCGAAGCAGTTCAAGGAGAAAATAAAAACACTTCAACCCATCTTATAGTCCATGGTGATTATCCCCGCCATGAATGCTTGAAGCCTCCATTTTTTCCGTATCATCTGCCTCTTCTTCTTCTTCTTCTTCTAAACCCCCGCGCCCCCCCGAGGACGCTAGTTCCGACGTGGACAGTTCTCAGCGGCTAATCGCTTAAACCTTCCAAAATAAGAACGTGGGAAAAGTCTCTCCAAGCTTTGCATCGGTGACTTTTCATCAGACGGACTTGAAATGTCCGTGACTTGCCGGATGTGATTAGAGATGTGCAAACATTTCATCAATAAAACTTTGCGAAACACAAATCTTCCATGAATTGCCAGAGATATGTTAGTTACGGTCAGGAGTCACAAGTTCGAAAGATATTTTCACCCGCTTCATAGAAAGCATAGAGTTTCAAATGAAAGAATCCAAATGAAAATCAGATGTCGGTTCTTTCAGGTAATTTCGGAAAAGCAAACTCCGATCATCTGGAACCAGGGCTTTTATTTTGTAAACAATAGATTTTAATTTCATCGGACTTTGAGAACACTCACAATTTTCTCTGAAGATTTTAGGAAATAAAGTGAATTTGCTTTGCCGAAGTACACGCACACACACACACACACACACACACACACACACACACACACACACACACAAAGCAATGTGTGGGTCGAGGGAGGAAGAGCACAACTTTTGATCAAAGTTTGACATAAATGAGGAGATCTCTGTTTCCTCCTCGGAAAGACTGTAATAAATATATAAAGCAGATATTTCCCTCGCCTCGCAATGTTTTTTATTCCCCTCCAAATTAAAGAAGACTGATTTGGTTTTTTTCCTCTATGAACGCTCCCCTTCGCTGGAAAGAAAAAAACAATTTTTTCCTTCTTAATGAGTCCGGCCCGACTCGGCTCGTGGAAGGTAAAATGAAAACACCAACCGTTTTGGCATCGAGGATTTTTGCTTCCGGCGTTTGATCGGCGTCGCCGAAGTCGTGGTGGATTCGACGATGGGTTGGATTTCCCAGTCACGGGTTCTCATCATTGAAGAAAGTTTCCTAATTCCGGGTGTGTTGCGATGGGGGAGCAATTTATGAGGAAATCAAATCTTTTCCTGCTTGGTCTGCAGTGGAGCAGAAATAATTTGCACCCATTTGGATGCCAAATAATCATGAGGAGGCCATAAATGGAAAGATTAAATTTCTTTATGTTAACTTCTCAAGAGGATTGCAATGGTATGGTCTGATGTGCTCCGGTTAAGATAAGATAAGATATCTTATCTTATCTTATCTTATCTTAACCAGTTGTGGACAAAAAAAACACTGTGCGTTGGACATGTAGTTCATATCGTAAAAGCTATAGCCGTTGCGCAATCTACGTTGAGGCTCAACAGTTTAATTATTTCAGTTTCAATTTAATTATTTTTTTCATTTTACATGTTTTTCTTTCCAAGCTTGGCAAGTGAGGCATGGCCTCTCCTGCCTCCCCTGACTACATGTCACTGCTAAAATCTCAGCTGAGCAAGAGGTGGAAAATAGAGTCCAGGCAGTTCCCGTGGCATTTGGCGAACCGACCAGAAGAATCTGCGACAGTGACGGCTTGGCTCAAACCATCCAACCATCCAGGCATTCGTCATCCTCCCTCCGCAGTATGCTCGGGAAACCTGGGTGTTATACCGTAAGGACATTCACACCGGGTCTTGAACTACAACGTCTTTCTTCGTGCAGAGAGAGACGGCCTCGAAGAGAGACCCTTGATGCGCCATCGACTCCGTTGGTCCCGTCACTTGTCCAAGCAAGTGCTGTTTTCTGCGTTGCCATCAGGGAAGTGACCAACTGGAGATGTAATTTGGTGCCTCAAGGACCTCCACAAGACCATTAGACATGGGAAGCGGAGGCTGCTGACCGTTGGTGACGCACTAGCATCTTTTGTACGCCAAAGAAATGAACAAGATCTGCAAGGAAAGAGCTCCCCTATTGGACCCCAACGGCCCCCGGTCCATCCGATCTGCATATGATTTTCCAGGGCTAGAATCGGACTCATCGGTCATTGAGGACATCGCAGGCGCCGACCGTGATGACGAGGACGACTCCGTACTCGACCACAAGTGGCGCCACGACGATGGTGTACTCGTCTAACCATTCCACGCTCGGTTAAACCGTCAGGTTGCTTTTGCCGCAGATATTATCTTTAAAGAAACGTACATAAATAAATAAACCAGGAATTCGATGGGTTAAACTGAGTGAGGAGGTTCACCGCTTCGTCTCATTCGGGCACCAAACCGATGGAGCGTCTGTTAATGACCTAAGAAGTCGGATATAATTGGGTTCAAGCTCCCCGGATCTCCCCTCGCAGTGTCTCCGTCTCCGCCGACGTTCCCGGCCTCATTAAAGTCAACAGCCACGGGGGGAAACACGCCGCTTTGTTGCCGGCACTTGAAGAGGCGCAATGTTTGAATTCTCCCCATTAAAACCGGAAACATTTACCGGGATATTATTACCGCCTGAGCCCTTCTGCCGGCATCTGAGGCATCTGTATGTGGCGAGTTTAAGATAGAAGAAATGAAAACTCCTGGATCCTTGGAACCACAGAGAGAATCGTGAAGAAATAAAGCTTCCCTGCGATGAATTCCTTCTTTATCACTCTTTATATTATATATCTATTATATATGTTATACCCAGCTCTCATGGTAACAGGGCGCCGGCGCTGGGTCAAGAGGCGAGACGTCACCGAGACGTCCAACCTCTCACCCTCTTATCATACCTAGACATTTTTCAATTAAACACGGAAGGCAGAGAGAGAGCCTGGAGAGAACCCAGGCGGAGGAACAGGGTAAGAATCCAGGCAGAGAGAACACGTAGAGAATCCAGGCGGGCGAATCGTCCGTTAGCCCTCGTTCCCGGGGCCAATTATGGCAGAAAATCATTTTTTACATTTAACTTTATTCACACATGATTTACTGTTTGTTTTTTTCTTCTCTCTCCACGAAACAAAAGCCCAATTCTTTCGGACTATTGAACCGCTGATGCATATAATTGAATTAGTTTTCAATGCGACCGTACTTCGGCGCGGGGATTTCATCACGGCGGCTGCTCTCTCACACGGCTAAACCAGGACCTCCATTTGACTTTCCCGGCAGAGCTGAGGTGGATCCTGTCCTTTTCTTGACACGGTTTTATCCGGCGCGGGGGTTAGCGCTCCCGCCGCACAACGACACGGTCCCTGGTGGGATTCCGACAGGGTTCCATGTTCTCCCCGTGCTTGCGTGGGGTTCCTCCGGGTTCTCCGACTTCCTCCCGCAGCTCAAAAACACGCATGAGGCTCATCGGAGTCCCTAAATTGTGAACGAGATGGAGAATGGTTATATATCTATAAGACGAGTGTCGCTATATGACGTGAATGAGCCAGTGACGAGTTACGTCTCTAAAAGATGGGCGAATGAGAGAGTGAATGATCGTATGTGTCTATATGATGAATGAATGACTGAATGAACGGTTGGCCGCTGGTCCAGGGTGAACATCATCCCTCGCCCGATGACAGCTTGGATGGCGAGCGTCCGACTCTGAGTGCAGGATCAGCGCTTTAGATAATGAATGTCCCGGCACGATATTCTAAGACAAGTCTCTCCCCCCCAAACCAGAACCCTGGGTCTAAACTCTGCTCGGACAGGAAGTGAAGGGGTTAAACTGGCGTCGCATCACTTGACCCGCGGCGCCGGGTGGCGAGTAGGACACTCAACATCGCTCCAGATGCCGGGCGTCAGAGAATAACGGCGAGCATTAATATGGGGATGTTTGGATAAGGGGCGGAAGGGGTAATTTATAACCGCTGCTTCAAGCTTCACATTTATTTTGCCGGTAAATACATCACGGCGTCCCGGGAGCGGCGCCGATAGGGGATTCTGTCTCGCAGCATATCGGCTCGCTGATTCTCGGTGTCGATGCGTCGCCCCCCCCTTTTCAATTCAGCCAAAGCAAACTTGATAATCGAAGCAATTAAAACACAATCAGCCGTGTTTCCAAACGCTTTGTGTGAACGTGGCCCCGCCGGCTCTTTGGGATTCCGGACCTCCTCTTCTGGTGACCCCTCAAGGTGAACTCTTGTACGGCTCTCCACCCCTTGAATACCAACTACGGCTGAATTAAACATTTTCTCTCTTCTCACAACTATTTAATCAGTTGTCTTACCGAGCTGCCTGTCTGGAATAATCCCCGAGGTTCGCGATCACGCTGACTGGCATCATAAAGACGACGGGCCCGGTTTGCCGCGGAAGTATTCACAGGCGCCGGCGATCCCAGCGGTGCCTTCCCTGCTTTTGTGCTCATTCTTTCTAGCGGCGGAAAAAGCAGATCGCGAAAGAGCAGATCGGAGGACGAGAGGAAGGCGCTTTTATGTCGCCGGCGACGGGCTTCTGTCGCATCTCGACCCGTTCCCAGGCAGGACGTGTCTTTAGCGTGATTGAAGCTCTGCGTGCTTCTCCATGGTTGCCATCACCTTGTTGAATTGATCGCCTGGCGACCGTTCAAGATAAGAAATCGAAGCGTAAACTGATGATGGCATCACAACGCAGACCCTCGCTTCCGTATTTCATCTCTATTTCAGGTCTCCTGTCTTTTCCGGGTGTGGAAAAGTTCTAGGTTTGTCATGTAATCATCTGCCTCCATCTCACCCCTATTTCTGCATCCTCTTCTCTCAAACCGACCAACTTCATGTCCTCCCGTGGTCCATCCACAAATCTCCTGTCCTCGTGAACCTCCCGTCTGGCAGTTCCATCATCAGCATCTTTCTACCAAGATCTTCGCTGTCACGCCCAAACCTATCTCAGTCTGACTTCATCTCCAAAACATCTCACACGAGTTGTCCCTCTGATGGACTCATACCTGATCCCACCCGTTCTCCTCGCTCCCAAAGAGAACCTCCACGTCTTCATCTCTGTTACCTCCAGCTCCGCCAGATGAGACGTCTGATTTCGACATCTTTCCTTTCATTCTGGCAGGTCCTCAAATCACACCTGACACTTCCCTCCACCTGTTCCAACCCGCTTGCACACATTTCTTCACCTCTTCTCCACACTCACCATTGCTCTGGACTGTTGACCCTGGATACTTAAAATCCTCCACCTTCTTTATCTTCACTCCCTGCAGCCTCACCGTTCCACCTGGGTCCCTCTTATTCACACACACGTATTCTGTCTTGTCGTGGCTGACCTCCATTCGGGGAGCAGACCTCCATCTTGTGAGATGTTCCTCCACCTACTCCCTGCTCTCACAACACATTGCGATGTCATCTGCAAAACGTCATAGTCGGTGGTGACTCATAGTGGTGTCGGCCTGTCCACCGCTATGACAAGCTAGGAGTGGCTGATCCGTGATGTAGTCAATGATAATATTTCGATATGCAAAGTAAATATTGGTTTTCAAGTTCAGGGCTGCTGCGTCCTGCAGCAGCAGGGCCCTGAGGCTACCACGCTATTCGACCCCCGACCCCCCCCCCCCCCCCCCCCCCCCCCCCCCCCCCCCCCCCCCCCCCCCCCTTTTTTCAAAAAAGGGGCGCAAAATAAAAAAGGGGGGAAAAATTGGGGGGAAGAAAATCTTTTTTGGGGGGGGGGGGGGATT
>CAAKHD010013775.1:42109-54435 GCA_901007705.1 Fistularia tabacaria | reverse complement strand
TGTGCGCACACACACACACACACACACACACACACACACACACACACACACACACACACACACACACACACACACACACACACACACACACACACACCTCTATCTATACACATATATGGTACAGCTCACGGCCATTGCAGTGAGCTCTACCGGGTACAAATTAGAAGGGCTAAAACAATTGAGCTGAGTGATGGATGGAATTCCTCACTTGTCTTGCTTTTTGCCAAATGTCCAAGAACATGAAAAGCTCAACCGCACTTTTGGTTTTGGACTGTCGTTCCCACAAAACAACCAATTTACAAGGATGTCAACTTGTGGTCTGGAAACATGATTTTCAAGCCAACAGACATTTTTTCTTGTCATTTTATTAGCATTTTGAGGACCCTTGAAAAAGAAAATTGCTGATTTCGATCATAAGTAAATATTTGCTGCACGTGGCTTCCATTTTCAAATTAAACCGTGGAGTCAAGTAAAAATCAAACTGCAGTTTGGACTGAAATAAATAATCCATGAAGAAATTTTTGACCCCCTCCTCCATGCCTCTTGATGATGTCTTTAACATTCAGGATGCATTTTTTCTGTGTTTCAGTCCAGCAACTGATCCAAGAAATGGTTCTAATTCACATTTTATTATTTTTTTTTTGCAGCCACTGAAACGTTGCTGTAAAATCCACATGACAGCTGGATAAGAACACAGCTGCAGAGACGTCGGATCAGACCAACAGAACAGCTGCATGGTGGACAAAGAGTTCTAGGATTCTACAGAGCTGGGTGATCATGATATGCAAAAGCCCATTTTTCAGAACTCTTCAAATCTATCTATCCACACACACACACACACACACACACACGTATAAGATATATAAATATATATATATATATATATATACACACACACATAGACACACATGTATAAATAAGATAAGATAAGATCATACTTTATTGATCCCCATAGGGGAAATTCGGGTGTTGCAGCAGCAACATTAGAGAAAAAAACAAAACAGAAAAGTTATATACACATAATAGTAAAATGAAAAAGAAAATCACGACACATTGCAGTCAATCACATGTCAAGAAGGTTTTTAGTAGCTGCTTCTGCTACTTCTGCTTAATCGTGAAAGGTCAGGGCTTTCACTGCAACTTCTGGGCAAGTACATTAAATCGCTCACTTTAAAAGTCTTTTTATTTTTTAGAAAGTAATTTTCAGACAAATAATACAGCAACCCCCCCCCCCAATGAAAAAAGTGACATTCTTTTGAATTCCAGGCTAATGCGTGTCCATTTTTAGGCATTTTTAACTGATTTAACAGTTCTTTGACATTTGGTTTTTCAATTTCCTGCTAATCTTTTTCAATTAATCACTTACATGTATTTCAGATTTTTGTTTGCGAATTTTGGCCAAGTTCTGAATGACCATGACATTTTCTTATGCTTTTGAAAACCAACTAAATTAATCCAATGGGTTGGGTTAAAATGTTGAATCTCAGTTTTTTAAAAAGTAGGTCCACGAGATGATATTATGGATTAATGATAAGAAAATAACGGTCTATTTCACAAGGCTTAATAAAAAAAGAGAAAAAAAAAAAAGCAGTTCCACATCCATTTCTGTAGAACAAGCGACACATAAATAAAGCTGACCAAACAAACACGCCATGTCGACAGGAGATAGTGAATCCCAAACACATCAACATCACGCACAGCTGATCCTTGTGCTGATTGTGTGCAGGAGAAACAACAACGTTGTCCCGCGAGCACGCGTGATCCTCTCCCACACCCTCTCCGGCCTCTCCCACCCGCTGCTGGTGCCCTCAGGACAGGTGCCACTGAGCAAGCATTGCCGCGCCGATATGAGGGAACCGAACAAAGAAGCACAAACACAGGCACATAAGGTGGTGGTGGTGGTGGGGGGGAACGCACACACTCTCAAAACAGGAAAAGGAACAAAAAGCAGATAAACCAAGAGAGTGCATTTCCCGTTTCTATACGGAGGCCCTCGGGGAGTTTAAAGACGTGACATCCTTTAGAACGTGTAGTTTAGGGCTGAACTTTATTGGAAAAGAACAAATGTTATGGCATTCAGGGGGGGCCTCTCTTTAAGAGATGCATATGGATATATATCACACCATCTGCTTTGATATTAAGTCATTGGCAGCATCACGAGAGAATAATGCAGGGCCGGTTTAAAGCACCTATCTTGTTCATTTGTTTGGGGAGTCATTTCCTGCAGATGTTGAAATGGCCGTCCCTCAATTTTCAATGGCAATGTGAATCTACTCGTGACATTTTTCAATGGCTTGTAAAAAACAAAAAAAAACTACCAAAAAAAAAGAAAAAAGGGTTCTGTGGAGTTCCCGATCGAGTTGGCAAGATATTTGCTAAATACGCAAAGAATGATTAACAACTGAAACTGCTTCTTTTTCCATGAGCTGTGTTTGGATGTGACTGCAATAATATACATTGAAATCTTTGATATTACAAAGAATTCAGGTTAGATATTATTAGTATTATGTTTCCAAGCACCGTGCTCGTCCGTTGTTTTCCTGTCACGACTGTTGGTTTAGTCGATTATAGCTCAGGTCTCTCTACGGGCATGCATTCACGCCTGGAGCATTCATCGACCCAGCCTTCCTGTCTTTTCTGCTCCTGTGGCCTCCTCAGGCGCACACAAATACGCACGATTCAGAGACAGCGCCCACAAACTGATGAAAGGCTGTTTATCCTGCGTCCGCTGTGATATCTCAGCTCGCTGTGCAGAACGGCCCGCGCCGTTATCACCTCTGACTGGGGATTGGTGAGGGACAACGGGAGTCAGGACTGATGCGAACAGCAAATACCAGCGCCAGTGTGTGTGTGTGTGTGTGTGTGTGTGTGTCCCAGCGGTAATAATCACCCGGATTAGAGCGGAGCCAAACTCCTGCAGGGCCCCCACCACCACCACCACCACCACCATCATCTTTGCCCACCCCAGCTAAACCCTGTCCAGTATACAGATCGGCTTTGACTGCCCATGAGACACCAGAGGAACTAGTCTGATATCTCCCTACACCTGGCTTTCAGGTGAGAAAACAAACAAACAAACAAACAAAAAAAAAGACAAACATTTCTTCATCTTTTGCACCCCCCCCCCCCTGCATATTTCTAAGCCCCCTGCAACCTATGGATCAACCGCATCCAAAATAAACCGTTTGAACGAGCTCAAGCGATACAAAACACGCGCGACCCATCAGCCAAAAACAAGTCTCTGTATCAACAAGGGTGCAGTGAAATGGAAGAGGATGCACCTGCCAATACGTCTGGTAAGAGGGACGCGGCGCGAAGGATGGAGAGACGAGTAAAAGATAACGGGTTAAAACTCAATAAGAATGCTTGTCGTGTCTTGGTATCGAGCGATCATTGCAGAGGAGAAACGTTGCTCGGCTGTATTACATTGTGTCCGATGTGAGCTTTGCCGGGTCTCTGGGACGGACAGGGCGCCGGGGAACACCGATCAACAATTGTCAAAGGCACCGCTCAGCTCGTGTGACACGTACAGCAGGGCAGTGTTCAACTGCCAATAGACGATTCGCCGCTCGGCATCTATCACGAAAATCCATCACTAAAGGACGAGTGACCTCCTGTGAGGAGGAAGCGCAGCAGCCCTCGCGTCCCCCCTCTTTCCCACCCTCTCTGTATTCCACGCATTTATGTGACACACAGGACTGAAAAATGACAAATTTGTCTCCTCGTGATATTCGGAGCGGCTTGAAACTTCCAGGTGAATTAACTGGCACTGACTGTGACGGTTTTCCAGATGTAAAATTCGAAGACATTTTCAAATTGAATTGGTTTTAATGAAGACGTGTGTTGGGTGATTTAAGAGCCTTCAGCGTGAGGTCCAACAAGGACAGTCTGAGCTGGAACCAAGCATTACCTGTGTGTTATTTAGTTAACCCTTTTTCCTGCTTTAAATTTAAATGACTATTTGTGGTTTCGACACGGAGCTCGTGAGTTATAGTTCAAATGTCCCACTGGACTTGAATGCATCAAACAACCATCTGACAAGTTTTCATTGATGGATTATTGTGGAAATCAGGAGCTTCGGAATTGACTTCACCTCTTGCAGGTCGCACTCCTTCGGGGTCACGATGACGCCCCCCCTCACACCCCCGCGAACCCCCTACCTTTTAGAGTTCTGCTGGTTCTCCAGCTTGTCCAGGACCCCCGGCACACAGTTGGTGAGCTCGGTCCAGTCGGCGTGCAAGCCGCAGCTCCAGCCGGTGGAGAAGCGGGAGAAGAGCCAGGTCTCCTTGCGGTTCGGCCGGTAGCAGGTACACCTCTTCATGCCCGGCTTGCATTCGCAGGGGACCTCCAGGCGCACATTTTGGACCAGGTGCCGGCCGAAGGTAGTCCCCCCGGTCTTCTGGATGTGCAAGAACACGATCACGTCCTCCCCTTTCATTTTAAAATCGATCGTCCTCTCCAGGTCCCTGACGGGGAAGTAGTATTTCTTTACATAGTGGGGGTCCGGAGTGGGGAACAGATCCCCCTCGTCCTCCTCCGCGAAGAAGCCGTGCGGCGATCCGAAATTCATCACCCCGGGTGCGACATACTGATACAGGATCAGCATGAAACACACGGATCCGACGACGATCAACAAGAATTTGCTGCTCCTCTCGACCATGTTCCTCTCCGGTGCGGTTCCGACAGCGCGCTACCATTTCCCAGCCAGGCGGACGGCGGCGAGCGGGGCGCTCGGCTCCCTCGTTCCCCTTCTCCCCCCGCCGAGGAGGGTCGCGCTATCTGGGCTCATGTCGCTCGGAGACGACCCGGCGAAAGTTAGCTCGTCGTCGTCCGCCGCCGCCGCCGCCGCCGACGCCGCCGGTCAACGGCGTGAAAGGCGCATTGTAGGTCGGCGAGTCGGCTCGGCGTGGCGCCCCCCTCTCCTCCTCCTCCTCCGCGCCACCCTCCCCGCCACCCCGTCAGGCGACCCTCCCCCGTTGACTTGACTTGGGCTTCCCGTCCGCACAACAGGCTGCTCGCATCACCATGGAGCCGCCGTGATCCCCGGATGGAGCGTGAACGCAGCGCTTTGAACCGTCCTCGCCCCCTCCTCTGTCCGCTCCCCCTGCCGAATGGCGGAGCCGCTTTAATTTATTGGTTGGCCCCCTGCTACGTCATATCAAGCGCTACCCAATAGAAAGCCGATTTACGTAGCCTATAATTACATAAAGGGTCAAACACAAACCAGAGTGAAAACAGCAGGACCTATGGACTCCCAGCACAAGTTTCTCTTGCCATCATCTTCTTCTCTCAAATTACCGTTGCTTTCTGGACTTACTTGAAATATCAGATCCAGAGCTTTGGAGTGATACACGTTTATGATCTATGATGTCCTTAAGCTCTAATTGCTTGTCTCTCTTCTCTCTTTGTGCGCTGCTGGATAACACTAACCTCTGTACAGTTTGAAAATTTGAAACGTTAAAAGTCGACTCCTGAAAAAAAGGCCTTTCAGTCTGCGGGACGAGGAGTGTGTAAAACTTCGTCTCGCCCGATTGTTCGGGAAACAGCGTTGCTGCCACAGCTCTCTTTAGGAAACACCGAACATGGCAAGATATACTCTTAAAGATGAAAAAAAACTCGTAATGTTGGGACATAAATGGAAACAGAATAGTGGGAAAAAGATAGCTGCCTTTCCCTTCGACTAATGAAGATAGGCTCATATAGTTCCCTCCAACAGAGCACAATTTTCACAGCATATATAATGCAGCTAATTAAAATGTGTGTGTATATTTATATATTACATTGATATATTTTTTTCTGTATATATATGTGTATTAGCCGTGAGATATAATGTCTGCACATGATACTTACCACACTGGATGCTTTTTCATAACAAGTAACAGACAGATGGTGGGTAAACATGGGTGGACCACGAGATGTCTAGACGAGGTCAGCATGTTTACTGCAGACGCTGGTTAACTCGTGACAGGAAGAGACCCTCAGAAATGGCCAAATAAACCCACATAAGGTAAAGGACGAAGAAGGGACCAAGCAGGAGACGACAGCGAGGAGGAAGTCCAGAGAGGGCCCAGAGAAGATATATGGAGTCAGGTGAATAACTGACCCACACGCTGCGTCAGAGACCGAAGATCGACCCGGGTCCCTGAGCTTCTCAACTATATAAACATATATATATATATACATACACACACACACACACACACACACACACACACACACACACACACACACACACACACACACACATATATATACACATACATACATATATACACATACATACATACATACATACATACATACATACATACATACATACATACATACATACATACATACATACATATACATATATATTACATATACACACACACACATATATATGTATACATATATGTATGTATGTATATACACACACACACGTATATTTTTGTGTGTGTTTGTATGTATTTGCCTTGAGATACAATGTCTGCACATTATTCTTATCATACTGGATACTTTTTTTAATTGCAATAATAAATGCACAGTAATTGAAATAAAGAGATACCTAAAATAAAAAGATACCTAATGTGTTTTATTGACGTCATCCGACACTCTCACTGCTTCTGCTAAAATATAAGCCCAGCATCCATCAGATCAACGTCTTTGACTGGTTAGGTTGCTCCTCGCATTGCTACCACTAGCGGTCAGCAGTGAGTCAGAACCTGCGATCGACTTGTGATGTGTGGGTGATCTGTTGTGGAACATGTCTTGTCTAATTACGTCAATGACTTAAAATGAGAAACATGCCTCAAATGTATCTGACGTAGATGTTCAGTTGAGCCTAGAGGCGGTTTAAGGCTGTTATTCAGGTGCCTCTGCAGCCAGGTGGTCACTTTATTTTTTCACAAGGGGCCACCTGAGAGATTGGGACTGGCCAATAAGATGAACTCAGTTCTGCTTAAGATTAATTTTATCATTCCATAGGAAAAAAAAAAGCAAATTTGTATACTTTGGATAAAGTTCTACAGGTAAGAGTAGATATAATGACTGGACAGTAAAAATATGAAACAGGCAGGTACAAAAACTACAACATTATATCATTAATATAATTCTTTATTGATCCCCATAGGGGAAATTCGTGAAATTATTTATTCAATGATTGCATTGAAAGGCGTTGCGTCTACGTTATAGACATTTCTGGTGCTATTCTATTTCTCGTCTGATCAACACATTGCACATTCTTTAGTGTTGTTTCTTTTTCTTGTTCAGTGGGATATACTATACGTAGTCTATTTTGAGCTTGAACAAGTCGAGAGCTCGAACAGGCTGGATGTCTGAGGAGTGGATTCACAGGACATCTGACAGGTGATCATCATTGAGGGGGGATCTGTATCTTGCTGAATTTCATCATTGAGAACCTTGGTTCTCGTACGTAGAATGTATAACATCTTCTGGCCATGCCTCCACATGTGTGACAAGGCCTCCTCTTTAAGAGAAGAATAACAATCCAGCAGCGGTACTGATTTCAAACGCTCTGCAATCAGTGTGTCAGACTATGAGTCAGTCAGTTAGAGCTGAACATCACTGGGCGCATTATCCACACTGCAAGTGAAGTGAGAGAAAACTGTGTGCATTTCGCTCAACTGTCTTGATGTCTCCGAAACACCTTGAAAAAAAATCACAGTGTAGCGCCCCTACCGTGGATGAGAACCTAGGGAGGTGATGAGTTGATGGTCTGGCTTCGTCTGGAAAGAATCTGCAGCTTTCTCATTAAACCCTCACCATGCTGTACATGACATGCACAAACAGCCCCTTGCCTTGTTGTTTAGTATTCAGTTCAGTCATTCATGCAGTCACGTGGATGGCACCTTATTCTGCACCTGAGAGCTCTGGGATGTCCTTGCCTTTCTCCACACAGAACTAATGAATCTTCGCTCTCAGGTCCCATAGTCTTTCAAGCACTTCATTCAGGTTAAGCCATCTTGCAGCTGTCTAGTAGCCTATGTCAGCATGTTCGGTCTCACGCTCTTCCCGAAATTACAACAAACTGTCTGAGGTTCAGTGCTCTTGCCCGGATGAAGTTAATTATTCTAGCTAAGACAACAGCAGGATTCGTTTTTAGCGTTGACTTGCACACAAAACAAAAGGTACAATTTCTGTTCAGGGTTCATTTCAGCAAACTTATTTCACATCCGTTTCCCAACAATTTCCCGATCAGATCTGGACAACCATCACTGTTGTCCATGTAATTGACTGCATCGCTGGGAGCTCTTCCATAACTTGAAGGTCTTTGGTAATTATACGGACAAATATGAGCAGCTGGGCTGTGTTGCGGACATCCCTGCTCTCGACCACAGCCGGGGAGAGAAAGGTGCAATAGCTCCACTTTCTTTTGCAGCCGATGCTTCAGATTGCCCGCGATGTCCTCGATCCTTCTCATTACTGTTCATCCGGAGAGGGCAGTATTCTTGAACGCCGCTGTCTTTTCCGGACACATTAGTGCTGCGCAGTCACACTCCTTGATAAACTCCCCATTTGGGAAACCGCTCAATGTTTTTTTTGCTTCTTTGTGGGATATTACAAAACTGGTTTTGGCTGTTGCATTCCTTGACGAGTTGTGTACACTAATGACTATTTTGATTGTCGAGTGCTATTACCGGAAGACAGCACGCCACAAAGCCCGGCCCACTGATGAACACCTAAGGCTATCCTAAGACTTTCCATAACAACACCGGTTATTTGTTTTTTTATTAACGATTTTGTAAAATCGAAAGTAGGACAATGGAAATAAGACTTTGCGTACATTTTATACTTTTTTTTCACCTCATCTACCAAAAGGCCCGGCTCGCTGCTCACTTTGAATGACTAAATATGGCCCCTCAGCCATAAGGTTTGCCCACTCCTGAATTAAAATCAAGGCAAGAAAAAAATCAAGAACATGTTTTTTCTGTTAACCAAGCACAACATAACTACTTCAGTCACTCACAAGATTGAGCTATACTGACTATCATGGCTCAATTTACCCAGGAAATCAATGCTAGAGTTGTCAATTGTGACATTGACCTGATAATCACCGAGAAGCAATAATACAAAATACTTTTCCCTTTCTTAAAAGTGCATGTGCCATTAATCTAGCTCTAACATTTCTGTGGTCAACAGTATCTATTGTAAGTTCCGCTTTCCAAATACACAAGGAGATGTCAGTAACTTTTGCTCAAACTGAGGAAAATCAACATCACAAACTGGTCCCGTGGGAGGGGCTTTCTCTCTTCTGAGAGCAGATATTAACTGCTGCAGAAAAAGATTTGCTGTGATGGGGCAAATTAAAAAAAATAAAAAAGGAGGACATTTTTCAGCCAAAAGAGCAAGATTGCTCCTCTAAACTTCAGGAATACGAAAACAATATAAACTCTGGAAAAAGATACATTTTTGTCTTTATTGTCACCATTACTTTTCGGTGAAGGACTGCAAATGTGAACAAGACTGCAGGCAGTACTGCACAAATAGTGAGCTTCCAGAAGAAGTGAAAAATGGTTAAAAATAGGACTGCGAGGTTGTACATTTGGACTGTGAAGTTGAATAATACTTCTGATCAAAAGAAATGTAATGTTCTCTGCAAATTAACGACAACACTGCTAACAGCCGAACTGGGGGTATAGTGCTCGCCATTGAATTTGAAAGTGTGCTTTATTTATAATTGGCTGAATCTGTGAATTCGGAATTCCTCGTTGGATCTTCCCTCAGTCTCCCTCGCCCTCTTCCCATTTTTCCTTTTGATAACCCATTGGCATTACTTCATTTTTACAACAGTAAGGTGATATCAAAGCATTGTTTTGAATTCCCCGCCATACACACACATAGGTGCGTAGCAATGATTGTCAAATTAGGTCCCGCTCATAATATTTAACATTTTGGAAATGCATGGTCAGTAACTGACAGCAGCATTAAAGGATGATTCCCTTGCGGTTAAATACCTGCTCATTATCAAATGTCATTTTTCAAAACAAAAAACCCAAACCGTTCAGATAACCTGTTAACCTTTCCCCTTCAGGTAGGTTGGGAAATAGTGAAGACTCACTCCTCAGGGCCAAAGACAGCTTTCAGGATCACAAAAGATGAGAGAACACGAAACAAGCGCAAATAAAATACGCGTATATCTACACAAAATTCCAAAAGAAATTTTCAAATTACATTGGTTTAAATGAAGAGGTGTGTTTGGGGATTTATGAGCCTTCAGCTTGAGAGCCAATATGGACACCCTCTAACTTGACATAAATTGAGTTATTGGGATAACCTTTCTTTTTCCTTCAATGTCATTATTTAATTAAAAGGTATTCATTGAAATTAGATATCATTTTTATGTGAAAATATATATTAAATGATATATTTTTATACATATACTGCAAATAATTTTGTTCATTTTATCATCACTCATCACTAAATTTGTGGTTTTGGGACAGAACTGGAAAGCTACAGTTCAAATGTCCCTCTGGATTTGAATGCAAAGTTGCGGAGAGAAGTGGCAAAGAAAATCAAAGTTCATCATTGATGATCATTGTGAAAATCAGGAACGTTAGAATTGACTTTACCTCTTCTATCCTGCAAGTTCTACTCCTTCGGGCTCACAATGACCCCCCCAAGCCCCCTACTTTTTAGAGTTCTGCTGGTTCTCCAGCTTGTCCAGGACCCCCGGCACACAGTTGGTGAGCTCGGTCCAGTCGGCGTGCAAGCCGCAGCTCCAGCCGGTGGAGAAGCGGGAGAAGAGCCAGGTCTCCTCGCGGTTCGGCCGGTAGCAGGTACACCTCTTCATGCCCGGCTTGCATTCGCAGGGGGACCTCCAGGCGCACATTTTGGACCAGGTGCCGGCCGAAGGTAGTCCCCCCGGTCTTCTGGATGTGCAAGAACACGATCACGTCCTCCCCTCTCATTTTAAAATCGATCGTCCTCTCCAGGTCCCTGACGGGGAAGTAGTATTTCTTTACATAGTGGGGGTCCGGCCCGAAATTCATCACCCCGGGCCCGACATACTGATACAGGATCAGCATGAAACACACGGAACCGACGAGGATCGACAAGAACTTGTTGCTCATCTCGACCATGTTTCCTCACTAGTGCGGTTCTGACAGCGCGCTACCACTTATGCCCGTCCCGCCCCGCACCGAGAGGTTATTATTTAAGAGTTTTCTCCACTCAACTGGTAGTATACCCCCCCCACACACACAAACACACACACACACACACACACACACACACACACACACACACACACACACACACACACACACACACACACACAACTTTTAACCTCCCCTTGAGAGAAGTTAGTGTCATTTATAATCTGCCTCTTGTATTTAGTTAGGTTGTTTTTAAATGTCATTTTTTTGGTTGTCTTAAAAACCAGTGTGACAAAAACATTTACATTTTCGCTATTCTCCTCTCTCTCTCTCTCTCTCTCTCTCTCTGTCTCTGTCTCTCTCTCAGAACACCTGAAGTACTTCGCTATTTATGTCAGCTGAGAGAAATTCTTTTTCAATGCTCATTAACGGTCAGTCGCTTCTCTGACATAGAAGACCTCAGTTTGCTCGTTTTTTCTTCATTTCCTTTTTGTAAATTACCTTTCACAGCTCGCTTGTAAGCGATAATCTTTATGAAAGGCACAAAGTCAGAAACATCCCGCGTGAATAGTTTGTGAAGTGTCATCAAAAAGCCTTGTAAAAATGTTGTCACATATATAAGAAACCTGGTTCAATTCCAGCAGGGGCTCTCTCTATGTAAAGTCTGCATGTTCCCCTTGTGTCTGTGTGGATTTCATCCGGGCTCTCTGGTTTCCTCCCACAGTTTGAAAACCTGCAGGAGGTTAATTGATAAAATTGGAAAATTGGCCAGATGTTTGAATGAGGGAGTGAATGGTTGGTTGTCTCCACAAGTGGCCCTGCCATAGACCAGGGACCGGCCTTGGATGAACACCTCTGACAGCTGGGATAGTGCTCCAGGTTCCCCGCGACCCTAGGTGATGGATAAACGGTAGATGATGAATGAATGAATGAATAATGATAATGATAATGATGATGATGATGATAATACATAATAATAAAACATTCTAAAAAGATTAGATTACAGCAATATATAATAATGGAAGAAACTGATTGCTGTCACATTCCCAACTGACGGACGCTGCTTTTTTCTCAGCAAACCTAAGGAAACATAATATGCACAAAACTAATGTTATTCGAAATAACATGGTCATATTTCACGTTAAAATTCCCGCTGCTAAAAAAAAAAAAAAAAAAAAAAAAAAAAAAAAAAACCACCAAAACAAATCCACAAATTTATTTTTTCATTTA
>CAAKHD010013775.1:31961-42089 GCA_901007705.1 Fistularia tabacaria | reverse complement strand
ATGGACAAAAAATATATATTTTCATAAAAATAAGTGGAATTTTCCCCTTAAAAATCCCCCTGCTAAAAAAAAAAAAAAAAAAAAAAAAAAAAAAAGAGGCCACCAATACGCATGTCACAAAAAGTGTTTATTGAATAATTAGCTGGATGAGTCTGGAATACGTGCACCTTTTTGGTGATATATATACACACACAGATAGATATTGTGTCTCCCCCTCCCTACTCTTTCCAAGATTATCCCAGCCTGAGTGGGGCTGAGCGAGCGAGGGCAACCAGTCGGTGTGAGCTGGTCTCAGTCTTGAATAATTTACGCTGCGTATCTACATGTTCCTTACTTACAGTGAAGCAGAAGCCTGCCAGACTGTCTCTAAACACACTCGTAATCATGACTTCTGCCTTGCCTCTGGCATTACCCAGTTCTGAAAAAAAAAACACACAGGCGGAAATTTTTCAGTGTGCCTGGCTGTTTTTGTGAGACAGAGAGAAAGCAGTTGAGAATATTAATACTGTGCATTTAGCAGCATTAATGCATATATGTTTATGAAAATACAATGGCAGAGGAGCGTGCTTTGCTCTCACCAACAGTGTTGTCATAATGACTACAGTTACTTATAGAAGATTGATGTCACAGTGTGTTCTACCCTATGGCGTCCATATTTAGAAAAGGCAGTCTGCTTATCATCAGAAGTGGTTTATTGTTGGCTTTGCATAATGATGTTGTCGAGTTTTCATTGTGCCCACAGGCTTTATGTTCTGTCTCCCGTCAGGGTCATGATCTCATTTAGACTGTTTGACTTTTGGACATTTGAGTGTCTACACTTTTCCCACTGTGTTTTTGATTCACTTATTCTGGTGAACTTTGTGCCCTTTTATATTTTCAGAGCATATTTCTTTCACGCCATCTGTGTTTTTGTTGTGCGCTCCATGTAAAAGCCTACTTTTCCTTCTCTCTCTTTTTGGGAGACTATTTCCTTTGTCTTTTTTTCCATCTTGAATTTTACCATTTGTGAACTGTGCATCTGCCATGCTCTGCTCCAGGTGCCCCTCCCCCAATGGACTCCTTACCTAACTAATGAGTGGTCCTAATAGTTCAACATGCCTGCTAATTTAGTAGAGAGCCAGGTTCAAGTCGCGATTGAAACAGTGGATCCCTGATTTTTATTATAATATATTTCACTTCCCAGTTTTTCTTTTTACCCGCTCCTGCAGCCTGCTCTTATTTTGTGTCATGATAAATCCTCAAAGCATCAGTATTTGCCTTTGAGGATTGTGAGCTGCAGTACCATCCTTACCCGATGCACCTGCCAGACTAAAATTGAATTTAACTTCATCATTCACAACTCATTCATTCATGATCTGTACCGTTCATCCCGCACTCAAGAGCTGGAGCCTATCCCAGCTGCGATTGAGTGACGGGTGCGGGACACCCTGGACCCGCCGCAAATCAGTGGTGGGGCCACATACAGAGACAAACAACCATTCACAAAATTTGAGCAATTTTCTTTCGTGTTGTGATTTGACCAGATGCGTGACTTTTGGACTGCGGGAGGAAACCAGAAGACACCAACACAGAACACAGTTTACACTGTGCTACCACGGCACCCTCATAAAGAAGTATAAATCCAAATAAATCCAAAAGTCAAGATGTGGAAAACATGTTCATATGAATTCAACACACCAAAGGGTGATAATTAGGATGTTTTTTAAATGTCTAGGAAACCAGGAACACAACAGGGTAAAGGAAGATAATCTCCCAGAGGAGAGAGACAATGTGAAAGAGTGAGGGGACAGGATGGCGATGAAGACAGCTAATGCTTTTGTCTCAGCTCTGCGAAATTTATCACATGATAAGCTTTCGGTTTTAAGAAATAAGGCGATCTTGTACCAGGCTGGTCTTGCAGTAAAAAGTATATTTTCCAGACTGCAATCTAACGGGGAAAAGACAGAGGGGGGTGGTTGTTAGGGAGAGAGTGAGAGAAAAAAACAAAACAGCCGCTCCTTAACTCTTGCTTGCAATGATCTTATGTGCTAAGAAATGCTGCGGTGGAGCCCCATTGTTTCACTTGTATAATACACACCCATGGAAAAAAAATCAAATGGAGCAAAGCGCTATGAGATTATAACCCTTTTAAAAATGTATTTCCCCTCTTTTTCATAGTTTTTATAAGAAATGTATATTTTAAGTTTGGGGTTCATATGTGGATATTAAACAAGTCAGGCTTTGACTCAGAGGAAAAGGAAAGCAGAAAAGTGCCTAAAATGATTCATGTATCAGTGATTGGAGAGTGGTCGTCGCCGATGTAAGTTCAGTGGAGTTCTCTCAAGGCGCTCATATTAGCTTCCAGACATTGTCTTGAGTGTGATAGATATTTGTTTCTGGTGATTTTCAGAACAAGGAAATCTCAATAAAGCAATCATGGTGCCTCTTGCTTTGCGTGTAAATAGGCATGAGAAGCAGAACCTTTTTTTCTTTGTTGTTTGACTTCTTTTTTTGTTGTTACCATTTTGCTTTGCATGATTGTATCACGGCTAATTGAATTGAACACTGTATTACCGCAACCTTGAAAATACATTTTTCATTGTCTCTGGATTCAAATGTCCTGAGACGCGGGAAAAAAAAAATAGTAGTGGTTGTCATCCGGGGCAGAGTTTACGTAATACTATGGGTTGCCAGTAAAATCACAATGTGAAAAAGTACGTACTCCCTCATATCAATCAAAGCTTACCTATGTACAAAAGGTAGATTCCTCATGAATTCATTTATACATACTCCCCACATACCACCAACATGTGGACATTCCCACCCAGGAAGAACACCCTGGACCACGTGTACGGAGAGAGACTGTACCACGTCCGTGGCGCATACAGGGCCACACTCCGCCCCCACTTTGGACGGTCAGACCACATCTCACTGTTTCTGTACCCCGCGTACGGAGAGAGACTGAAACAGACCGATGTGGTAACTAGAGAAATCAAACTCTGGACCCGAGACTCAGACGGCATCCTGCAGGACTGTTTTTCTACAATCGACCGGGATGCGTTATAGGACCGCAGCCGAACAGGAGGCCTCTTCTGCCAGCGTACAGGAGTACACTATGTATGTGACCGGGTACATCTGCACTTGCTGCGTGTCCGCGCTCATGCATTCAGGTCCGGCAATGAGACGGAGTACAAAGCTGCTAAGTACAGACCGAAGAAAGCCATCAGAACAGCCAAGAGGCAGGACAGAGAGAAGCTAGATGGCTTCTACTCCACAGCTGACCCTGGCCAGATGTGGCAAGGCCTGCAGCACGTCACGGACAACAAGTCCATTACCAGCATCGGCATCTCCGCAAACAGCCTGCCGGACCTCAACATCTTCGACGCCCATTTTGAGAACCCTAACCACAACACAGAGGTGAGTCACACACACAATCTGACCTCCAACCCCACCCCACCCCCACCACTCCTCCTCTTCCCCAAAAGTATCGTCAGACCAGGTACATCGAGTGCACGGCAGCCGACATCCCGGGGCGGGCCCTCAGAGCTTGTGCCATCAGAGCTGGCTGATGTTTTCACCGCCATATACAACCTCTCCCTCAGCCTGAGCATCGTCCCCACCTGCTTCAAGAATCCCCCCCGCCCCCTCCCAAGAAGAGCCCACCCCACTGCCTGAATGCCTACAGGCCTGTAGCACTCACCGGCCCAACAGGTCCACCTGAGACACCATAGCTGCCACCCTCCACTACTCCCTCTCCCACCTTGAAAACAAAGACTCCTACATCAGGATGCTCTTTGTGGACTACAGTTCCGCATTCAACACCGTTATACCCCACAAACTCATACCCAAAATGGCCACCCTTGGCCTGCACCCCACAGTTCCTGGACTTCCTAACTGGCAGAACCTATCTGTCAGGATAGATAAAAGGACCTCAGCCAGCAAAACCAACACGGGCACTCCTCAGGGATGTGTCCTCAGCCCCACCTCCCAGGAGGGCAAACATCATTCTGAAGTTCGCAGATGACGCCACAGTGATAGGACGCATCACCGTCGGAGCCAAAATGGCTTACGAGATGGAGGTGGTCAGTCTGGTGAAGTGGCTTGAGGACAACAACCTCGACCTCAACAAGGACAAGTCCCAGGAGATTTGGACATGAGGAAGGGGAGAAAACCTCATCAGCCGCTGTTGCTCTGAGGTCTTGAAGTTGACAGGGTGAGCAGCTTCAAATACCTGGGTGTCCACGTGAGCGACGACCTCACCCGATCCCTCAACACCACGCAGACGGTCAAGAGGGCTCAACGGGGGCTGTACTTCTTGAGGAGGCTGAGGAAGTTTGGCATGTCGCCTAAGATCCTCAGCAACCTCTACAGCTGCATCATTATGTGGCCGCGTCTAGGCACCTTGCCCGCGTGAAAACAGGTGGTCACGTTTGGGGGAGAAGGCTCTTCTGTGAGCCAGAGTCCACGAGGAATCTCATCCATACCTTGAGACCTTGATGAACAGCAGCTGCGTTTCTCTGCCGGCGCCCACTGCTGCTACCGAGTGCCGGCTCCGCCGTTTTCCCTGTGCCCGAAATGCCGTGCCTTGCTGCCGAATCTGTTGTGGAAGAAGCAGAGGTCGGTCCTTCGCCTCCTGGAGGCGTCCAGCCCCGGCGGTGGCGCATCATGTCAGAGTCAACAATGTGGTGCTCGGCGAGGAATAATCAATGACGGAGTCTTGGATGAGTTTCTTTTTAGTCATGAGCACCACTACACAAGAACAACAACAGTGCACTTCCGGCGCTTTATATACCCCCAGCTTAAGCCACGCCCTCCAGCCCCTTGCCCCGTAGGGTGACAGCCATGCGTGTCCACCACACCCTCTACCTTGTGGGCATCCTGACCAACTGCATCATAGTGTGCTATGGCACCTGTGCTACCTTCAGCTGTAAGACCCTCCTACACACAATGAGAGAAGCTCAGAAGATTTCCTCTCCCTTCAGGTCAACGCGCAGCGCCCACCTCACCGGCAAGGCCCTCTGTTTTGCGGGTGATCCCTCCCACCCATCTCCCAGCTTCTTCTGTCGCCTGCCATCAGTGAGGCGACTGCAGGGTCTGCGGAGGTTAGACAGTTTTGCCAATAAAGTTGACTTTGGCTTGATCTAACAAGGGGTGGGTTATGACTTTATCCCACAGGGCCAGGTTGGATTGGATAACACCACCCACAATAAACCGTCATTTAAAATTGACCTCTTTGTATGTTAAAATGAGCTTTTATGACCTTAAAACCCAAGTGTGGCAAAAAATGGGAAAAATAAGAAAACTGTGAGGGGGCTCATATGTTTTCAAAGCTCTGTATATATATATATATATATATATATATATATATATATATATATATATATATATATATATATATGATAGTTTATTCAGTATTCTAAGGACAATTCCAAAATTCAAGCGGGAGGATAACCAGTCTTCATACTGGAGCTTTTGTGATGGGAAAAAACAAACAAACACCAATGTTGAATAAACTTCTGAATAAATTCCTGTGATATTCTCAAATCAGTGAATATCTGATATCTTGACTTACAATGATATCCACCCGAAATATATTCCTACAAGCAGCTTACGTCACAGGGATTTCCTTTTTTATCCGATAATGTGCATTCCCCCACAACATGAGAGAAAATCTCTTCCACACACATCAAGTTCTTCCAACTCGGTTGAGAACCAAACTTTTTGGTGAACTTTCTATGCATCACCATGTTTGTTTTCTCATAAATAAATCGGGCGAAAGTTACGTCAAAAGAATTAGCAATCTGTTTTCATCATGGCGCCCTGAAATGAAATATTCTCCAAACCTTCAGACTGTTTCAGACACAAATATTTTCTTTGGATATGCCTGAGGGGAAGTTAGAAAGAAAATAAAACTGGGCGCCATGTCTTTCCTACATTCCAGAGTCTGTTGATGTTTGTGCGCTGGAGATAGAGAGTGTACCCTGGAAGCCGGAGTGTGTGTCTGCATGTTTGAGAGTGTGTCTATGTAAATGTTTGCCCACGTGCATTTGTGTGTTAGAAGCTGTTGTGTTGTCTGAATCTGAACTTCTACGTGTGTGTACATTGTAAAATGTCAGTTTACAGTCCGTGTCAACTCAGAGTGGACTTAAATGGCTGATTTATTTTTTCATGTGTATATAAAGATACACAGACACACACCCACACACACACACTTCATATTTGTAAACAAAGATATAAAAGAAATTATGGTAGAATGATCTGCTGGGGAGAAATCGCATTAGCAGAAACAGTCAGCTCTTTTATGTCTTTTCTAAAAGTATTACATTATTGGACAGCTTTTTTATTTTTTTCACAAGTATTGATTTTCTTTTGTGTCAATACATTTATTTGATTGAACTTGCCAAATAGATGTGTACGTTTCTGCCTTGCAAAGAACTTTTAGAGCGCCACCAGGTGAGTCGTCGGAATTGGTATCTTGAACTAGACTAATTTCCTGAAAGTACAAGTTTCAATCTTGAAATGTGAAAAAAACAGCAAGGTATTAGAGAGATGTATGTGTCGGTACTATATAAATACTCTCAAAATAAACACAATATTGATTTTATATAAATATTAAATAGGTAGGGCAGCGACAATTCTGCCTCACAGCATCAAGGACCGTGGTTCCAGTATGCATATTCTTCCCAAGTCCGTGTTGGTTTCCTTTGGGTTCTCGAGTTTCCTTTCACAGTCCAAAAATTAATTGGAAAAAAAAATTGGAAAAGTTGTCCAGATGTGTGAATGAGTGAGTGAATGGTTGTTTGTCCCTGCGATTGACTGGCGACAGGTTCAGGGTGATGTCTGCCTCTCACCCAATGACAGCTGGGATAAGCTTCAGCATCCCCGCGATCCTAAGTCGGATAAGCGATGGCTATTGAAAGTATGAATGACTTTAAGTGGCAGTGAATCATTTACCCGGTTTGTGTATTTTTCCAAATTAAAAAAAGATATTTATATATTTTCTTTGGCCAAATTTTAACTTTCAAGTACAGTTAAAACAATCCAATCTCTTGGCCTGGATTTAGCACCACACATTTCACCTGCAGCCAGTCACTCGATGTTTAGCGGTGTGGGCCAGCTTCAAGGCAATTATTTCACAATGTGTGCTGGTCGTCAAGCCACGTCTTGGACATTGTCACCTCCCCAACCCCTGCTTGAGTCATCAGAGTCTGACAGATGCACTGTTTTTTTCTATATGAATGAATGGTTGTGTCTCTATATGATGTGTGATTGAGCGAGTGAATAATTAAGTGTCCCACTGGTCCAGAGTTATTGGCCTCTCGGCCAATGACAGCGGGTACAGGCTCCAGCCTGCGCGACCCTACACGCAGGATTGGTGGCAGATAATGAATGAACGAAGGATAGCTTTTCATGACACATTTCTACTCTCCATGTATGAAAACATGGGCAGGAGCAGGCCTGTGTATAACATTGTGTTTAAGAAATGTAAAGCTTGGAAAGGCTTCGGTTTAAATACCGCATGTTTTTATCCCCATTTGAGTGAATCATATCTTGCCCTCCAGTGGAGCCGTGTGGAAAACGTGTAAACAGTCCCTTCTTCTGTATACAATTGGATGACACATCATTAGTGATAGTCTGTGTGTGTGAACATATTGTTGAGCAGTAATGCCGTACCTACTCTGCCTCTTTCATCAGAGCCATGCTTACCTTCGAACGCCTTTCCAGAGGGCATATTTGCATCAGCGATTACACTTAACACGTTCTCATAGAGGTGGGATTATAGTCCACAGGCTTGTCCGCAGAGAATAGGATTATCCCATGTTTCATGGCAGTTGTTAATGATTAAGGGATTATTTGAAATGCTGTGCATAACCACTACCTCTTGTTTACTGGCTTCTGAACATTTATTGATTCATGGTGATTACATAGGTTCAATATCCGATTCCATAGAAACAAGAATGAATATAAATGGACTCTAGAGCAAAGGCTCAGGAGGATACTTTCGAAAGGAAACGTATCAGACTAGCAGAGTAAATGTGATAATAAAGGTCAATTGCACTCCAGTAATGTTTGAAGATTCAAAGAAGTTTAGTGTAATCGTGGTTACGGACGTCATAGACTTTGGTGAGGGAAATGCCTGACGATCGATGGAGAATAACATTGCTCTCAATATCAATTTTCTCCGTCACCATTTGCCTTGGGAAATTCAGCTGGTGCATCGCAAGAGGACTCGAATATCCGAAGCTCTTTGTCTGAGTGAAGCGCAATCTGATCTAGCTGCTGCTCTCGTTATTGGAAGACAATAACGGGCTAATGGATGTAACCTCACGCCCCCCCCTTCGCCCCCCAGTACCCCTTCTCTAGCTTTTGTCTTCCGCCACTTTCTGTTAACGTCCCACTCCTCGCCTCGCCTTCCACGTCTGCCTGGTTCTGATTCACACGATCCTGAGCCACACCACATTTCCCTCAAAATTCCGTGAATTACAGGCCTGCTGATGTTTGTTTACCGAAGAAAATTAACCCTGTCTTTTTTGCCTGAGCGCCGCGGTTTGCGCTCCCGGCTCACAGAGGGAGGGTCCCTGGTTCGATTCTGGCGCGGGGGGGGGGGGGCTTTCTGTGTGGACTTGGTCTGTTCTCCCTGGCGTCTGTTTGGGTTTCTCCCACAGTCCAAAAAGATGCAGCATGTCAATCGGAGACCCCGAATTGCCCGGGTATGTGAAAGAGCGGGTGAATTGTCGGCCTCTGCGACCGGTCCTGGGTGAACCCTGCCTCCTGGCCAATGACAGCTGGGATGCTGCTTGTCACAGGCAGTTAGGGCTTGATGAACTTCAGTATTGATTGATGGTCACTGAGCTGATTACACTTTCAAACCCAAACCATAAAGCATCAATTTATACCAGAAATGTCCTGAGTGGTTTTGATTAGTTATTGAATTCCAGTCAATATGGAGAAAAAGCAAGTTTTTTTTGAAAAGAAGATGCAATGTCTTCAGGTCAGGCGCACAGAAAGGCAGCAGCAGATGGATCCAGGGACAGAAAAACAAGAGGATATTGAATACTTTGTCTTTATCTGGACAGTTTTTTCCTTCTTTTTTTTTTTTGCATCTCTGCATTTCGTCAGATAGACCGGAAAGATAAAGCCGCTTCCATGATGGATAACGAAAGATGGAAAGCAGAGCACTGAGCTCCACCCCTCTCTCATCCCTCCCTCTACTTCCCGGCTGACTCTTCTGCCGACTAAGTATAAGCAGATTAAAGTTAATGATCTAAAGTGAATTAGATATTTAATCATCTTATCATCTTAGTGTAGTCAGGTCATAACTCTACGTTCATCGGAAATCCGGGCTGTTTGACAGCGCTCACCCAAAGCACAATAAGCTAAATTCAGAGGTCGGTTTGTAGTCAGCAGTACAATAGGTTCCACTAAATCAATTTGGATGTGGAGAAATTAAATTCACCCTTGTGATTCTTTTTCTTCAGTATTTGAATGCCCTGCTCTAGTGCAATGCAATGCCTTATTGAGGATAACCAGTGATTGACCCCAAAATATGAAAAATGGCCAGAGAGTCGATTCCAACGACTCATCTAATATCTCTCCATCTTTGAAATTGCTCCTCTCATCCTCGAGTTCGCACCACTTTTTTCACGCCCAGAGCCATGGCCAGCACATTCCTGGGATCTTTTTTTGTTTCAGAGCTTTATCATTTTGATCACCAATGCCAAATTGCGTGAAAGGTTTCCTGGATACAGACAGTGGATATTTATCAAGATTCAGTTTCTCAGATTCAAAGGAATGAACTACTTTTAGCCACTTGTCAGTGGAGGTTCTCAGTCATCCAGGTCCTGCTGAATTCTTGTCCAAAATCTTCTTGTCGTGGCAACTGGACATAAATTTCCTGAAATTCGTGGCAACTGCACTTGAATTTCTTGAAATTCAAGGCTCTCAAAGAAGATTTCGACAAGAACTACTTCTTTATACTCAGGTTTATTTTTTATTTGCAAGTGCATCAGTATCTTTCTCTTCACAACATGGTCCCTAGTTCCTCTTCCCTTCTTTGCTCGCCTCCTCTTTGGCTGCCGTGTAGGTGAGTCGTCACATCATTAGTATGCCATTAGCTCTGATCATTGATTCCCGCTGCAGCCCCCCCCC
>CAAKHD010013775.1:5663-31276 GCA_901007705.1 Fistularia tabacaria | reverse complement strand
TGGTGGTGGGGGTTTGTGTTTGTTTGGGGGGGGGGGGGGGGGGGGGGGGGGGGGCATTGACATGCAGTTTGCTGTTTATATAGGTGATGAAAGGAAACAAAATTCGACAGTTTTACTAAAGCCACGCACACATTGAGAACCCCAACCCATTTTGATTTGTCCACACACACACACACACACACACACACACACACACACACACACACACACACACACACACACACACACACACACACACACACACACATATAATAATTAGAATTGTGAGGTAGGGTAGTCTTCTTGGTTCCCTGGACGGTTGCTATTCCTTTTGCTTGCCTTTTCCTTTTCCTCCCACCAGGGTGAGACCGGAGAGGAATTTGAATAATGTGAACCATCTGCAATGAGTTCCTGGAGCGACAGTTACCCGGGGCCTCCTCTCAACATGAAGGTAGAGCCTCCAATGAGTTCCTGCGCAAGCTCATTGCAGCTGCGATGCTTGCAGATCTGGAAATCCAAGAAGTTTCATAGTAACACGTGAATCGCTGCAGACTCTCCCACCCCTACGCACACCTGCACGGCCAATTACACGCCGATGTTTCACAAATCCTTGGCTTCTAAAAGAGTAAACCGTCTTGTCTTGTGAGTAGTGTGTAAATGTGGGGGCCCGAATGCATTTATCATCCTGTTGCTCACGGAGGCATTGTGCTCTGCATGTCAACAATCGGCCACCCCCATACACTCATCATAATGCAAAGCCAATCGCACAAGCACAGACATACACAAACACATGCGCTCGGAGCTTCAGTGACTCAGTGGCAAAATGAGAAAATCCTTTCCGTGGACTTTAAAATGACCTTATCCCCCCTGCCCCCCCAAACAACCGCCAACACATCCGCAATACATTCCCTCTCTCTAACTGACCCCTTTTGTCCTGTCTAATTGGTGCAAATAGATGCTGGCGCTGCCAGAAACATTGTTAAATTAGTTCTCAGCAAATCTCTATTCCACCTGAAATCACCCTGCTGATGTGCTGAACACACAAAGATAATCTGGTTAGGCTTTTGGATGAGTCAGAGCGCAGAGATAATGTTTGTTGAAGACAGGTATTTGCTGAGGTGGAGAATTTGGGTGACACTGCTTGGAAGTAGGTTTCTAAAAAAGATGGGCAGAGCCCGCACCACTGTTTAAGCGAGTGCTGACGGAGACAGAGGGATTCTCAGATGTTGCTGAAGAGACAGAGCTTGAAACTGTTTGCCAGAGAGCGATGGGGAGAAGAGGAAGTCGGCAGTGGGTGGCAAACCAGCAGATAACACTGAATTCTAAACGGTTGAAAAGTGCGTCACAGTATGAATATTAGCTTCTTCATCAGAAGTCTTTCATAGACCGCACACGGTTCGCATACTGCACCTTGAACGGCATTCATAAATGCAATCACGCCATGACAGCAACATGGAACATCAGGAATTTGATTTCTGTTCATACACAACTCGGCGAAAGTTAGCGCTCACCATGAAAAGATCTCCAGGGTAAAAATAGCAGCAACAGTCAAGTCCCTAATTCCAAGGACATGCAGGACATTGGCCACACGTGTGAGTGAGAGACTGCGTGGTTGTATGTCTCTATTTGACACCCATTTGTCAGGCCCTCCTCAGATCCTCCTCTGCTCTTTCTAATCAGCAAAAATCTGAAACATATCAAAATTTTGATCACCAAATTTTGATGCGGCTGCCTGTGGCTTGTGAAAATAATCAATGTATATAACTAAAATGTATTTTATTTTAGTTAATTTATTTTCAAAATGTAATTTGAAATTTGAAGATTATGGCGATCATATAACATCTAAATAAAACGTGTTCAAATATTTTTGACGTTCTTTATAAGCGCACAAATCGGACAAACTTGACGTTTCTGTGAAGATGAAAAAGTATGTGCTTGGAGTCCAGTTGATCTTTGGATCCACGTATGTAAGATGAAGGTGACCTCATACAGCCCTGATGTGCAAACGCTGTGCGCTGAGGTTGAGGAGCAGAAATCACATTAACCAAGTATATTAATATTTTATTTGCCTATTGTTTTGCATATATTCATATTTTTTCATTGTCCAGTGAAATAGACCTTTTATTATTCAGGTTGAAAACTGACTGTCCGCACCAGGTAAAGGGTGACAGCACACAGAGACAGGACGGCATTCTCGTTTTGCTGCCGGTGGATAGTTTAAGTTTGGCTTGAGACGTGTCAGCGAGGAAATATGACGACGGAGTTGTGGAGGGGTTCGAACTTTAATGCGTGGACACGCCAACACAATAATACACTTCTCCCGAACATTCGGGAACGTCAGTATGTCTAACACCCTGTAACCACGCCCCCTAAGCCGTCAGTCCCTGGGTGAGTGGCCACACCCTTTAGTGTCCGCCAGGCTTTTTTCTTTTCATAAATACCACGAATGACTCTAATAGACATTGAGTATTTTGCTTAAAAGTACCATTAACATATTTTCAGATTAAAAACTTTGGATCTCAAATGACCACAATCCCTTGCTCCTACTTTATATTATAATTTTGAATACAGACAATGTCGAAAACAAAAACTCTCCAGGGAATTCTGCATTTATCGTCATTACTTATGTCAATAGCCACATTTTGAGACATTTATATCACCTTGTAATTCTTGGAAAAATGTCAGATAGTAATTAAATGATAGAGAAATTTCTTTCTCAAACGTGAGAATTTTCAAAACAATATTAAAAATCAAGGTCTCCACTTTCACCTTGTGACAAGATATTCAACCCAAGTGAGCAGTATTTTTTTTGGGGGGGGGGGAGTTGCCTCGCGTTCAAACAAATCACCAGCTGTGCTTTCAACACACCTGCTATACTTATGGGACGTATTAGCAACACTTTATCCCAATCTGTGCTGCTGACGCCCACCATTACCTCACAGGCAGGCTGTTGTGACTCCCCCTTAGCGTTGGCATGACAGTGGGAAGACAAGATTTTGTGCTGCTTCACAGCAATCAGACGATAATAATGAAGTTTGTGGTGTGTTTGTGTGTGTGTGTGTTCGTTAGTCTAATTAAATAAAGTGTAGGTGCACATGGTGTTTACAGATGATTATTCTCAGGCACCGGATTTGATTGAAATAATTTGATTGAGATAATTGCTTGGAATCAGACAGAGGGATGTCTTGCCTCTCCCTTAAAATCCCTCCTTGTGTATCTCTCTCTCTCACACACACAGACACACACCCTTTTTTTTTCTTAATGCCATATGTTATCCTTGAGACTCAGTCATGTTCATTTGCATCCCTGTCTTTCACACACACCCCTGAAACCGTGCCCTCACCCCCCCCCCCCTGCCCCGCCTTTCTCCCACCTTTCTAATCCCAAGGAAATGACTAACACCTGTCATGATATATCATGGCTGTATAAGATAATTAACCAGACACTGCAGCAAATGTCAGCACCGCTATGAGCGCGTGCGCGCACGTAGACATCAACACATGCGCGCCGTGGAGCAGGTGTTGCACTCCGTGCAAATAAATCAGGAGATGTGATGTAAGGCCCTTCCTTTAAATATGACTGAGGCATTTTCGTGCTGAGGGCATAAATGCGCACCATTGTAAACTCATAACCCACTCGTTCTGTCTGACCTTGCATGCAAACGCTGTCCTGTCGCCCTATAAAGCAGGCGGTGATGCTCTCTCTCCCTCTCCCTCTGTGACACACAAACACTGGCGCCAGGAGACGGGGGACGATTCCCATGGAAAGCTGCTGATGTTCGCAACGAGGTCTCTTCCTGGAGGAAGTGTTGTGTGATGTAATAATGTTTTCTCCACTATGAAGGGTTGGAAGGGATTACAATTCCCAAAGTGGTAATTATGTTACAGTCACTAATCCGAGTAACACGGTGTAACTGTGTTTCCAGAAAGCAATTACTAGGGTTGAATTATCTGGTGATGATGTCAAGGTGCAGGTGGTCAGAGCAGGTTTCAGCAGCGTCAGGGAACTGCTGTTACTTTTGCTAGAAAAAAATAAAAATAAAAACACAATCACTGATAGAGACGGAAAGGCCTGCTTAACGGCTGGAAGCATTAAGCATCCTGATCTGGTCTGTATCCCCCCTCCTGACTTCAAACCACTTGACACTGTGACAACCATGATGTCCACTTTACCAAAGTATCACATGGAGCAGTGCGGGGATGCAGCTTCTGCCAAAACACAAAATAACAACAAGAAGCAAAGAGGAACAGAGTCTCTCCTGCCAGTGATGCTGCACCGCGACTGGTGATTAGATACTTTTGACTCCCAGAAATACGGCAACTCATTGATTTAAGTTTAACTTGTTACCGTCCTAACAAAGTCCTAACAAAAAGCAGAGAGATTATATCATCTCTGATTCTACAGTTCAACTACTGTGGAGGAAAGAAGGGCTCCCTCCTTGAGGTTGTTTTCGAGGAGGACGGTAAAGCTCAAAAAAAAAAAAAGGCACGAGGACTTTAGTTGGAGTCAGACAAGAGTGTATAGTTTGTTCATTTCGGGCTGCAACATGACCTGCTCCGAGGACACTCCATATAAACGGATGTTTAATTTTTAGTATTGGCTGATTATAGACTCGTAAAAACATTGCTATAAATATTATATCAAGTTCCTTCCTAAAACCCACTTGACATAATCATAAAGACCGTGGAAAAAGCAGACTTTGATGACTGAATAGAAGTACAAACCTCATGAAAGGGACCTCTGACGCTCGCCCTTCATTATTGTGTCTCAGAGCCGCACTCCCACTTTTATAGTGGTTTTCTGTCCATTTCTATGCATTTTTATGCACCGCGCTGTCAGTAGTGTTTTTGATGAATATCGATTTAGCCATAATATTTGGACCACAGGAACCCCACATTTCAATAACTTCTAATTACACACACACACGCTTCAATAAATCTGATCGCAAGTCTCACTCATAACCCCCCCCGAGTCGTGGCCAACAAATTACATCAGCAAACTGACATTGTTAATAAATATAGGTTAGCGTTCTGCCCGGCTGAATACTTTAAAATGACATTTCTTTGATCATTTTTCCTTCTCTGAGTTCACTGCTTTGCTTTTCTGATTATTAAGCCCTCTCTTTCGGCTTTGGATCCGCCCGTCCTCCCGTCCCTCTGGCCGCCGGCCCAACCCACCGTCTTGATTTTGATTCATCTGTTGATTCAGCATCAATCACCTCAAAATCTAATTTGTCAAAGCTCAATCTAGCAGGGCCCTCGACCCTGTGCCGCTGTCTGTTTGTCTGGAGCCCCGCAAATTAGATCAGCGATATGGCAACAGAGGGACTTCTGCCGGGAATAAAAACAGACTTTTTGCACTTTGAAGTCGGAGCGGATCAAAAACAACGGAGGGTTCTTTGTGGTACAAAGGGAACGTTACCTCCCTACATCCATCTTCCCTCGTTTTGCACTTCCAGTTCGTCCCTTTGTGAACCGTCACGTATCGCCTATGCATCCCTGACTTGCCTTCACCGCTGGCGGTTCCTACCTGCGCACCCACCCTGGGGAAGAAATCCGACCGGGTATGGATCAGTCCGAGTGTCCCTTGAGGGACTCTGGCAGGCAGCGAAATCCCCTATGTTGTTCAAGAGCTGATAAAGACATGTAGTATATTCTGTCTGTCTTTTTTATTTCTGGGTCATTTGCCTTTGCTTGAAACTAGCGGGTGATCCTTTCCCCTCTTACTTTAGTGCACCCAGGCTCTTTTCTGCCACTTAAATTTTTGTTGAACACTTGCCTCTGCCATGTCTGGAGAGACGTCGGCGCTGTCAGTGCTAATCCTTGTGACGTACAGTACATCTTGTGTCCCGTGAGCCACAGCTAGCCATCATCTGCTCCCCCCCTCCGTCCCATGTATGGGGGTCATTTTTCTTCCCTGTGTCCGCTGCGATGATGTGGGATAACGTCGGGGGCCAGCGGAGCAGACAGGGGAGTATTGGAATATCGATCCTCCTCTCCTCTACCTGCCTTCCGGCTAGATTTTTTTTTTTCCCCTCTCCTTCGCCATCTGATAAAGTGACTAGACCTGATGGGTTTTGGCTCCGTACATTGCCTCTCACACCTTTAGCGCACCTGTATGTGTGGGAGAGGGCATTTTATTCAAAGTGGAGGGTTGTCTAAGATGGAGGAGGTGGATATGTGGATGTCAGCACGGCTCTCTCATATCTCACGGTAATTCAATGCAACTTAGAAGGGATTCGTTCCATGAGAACTCTTTTGGATACTGAACATTATTTCGTAAAGTGCCAAAGCCATTGGACCTAATGTATTAAAATTCAATGTAAAATGGCTTCTGCGCTTTTAACCAAAAGGATCCAGGGCTTAGGAAAGTGGACTCACTGTGTTCTCTGCATTGGAAAAAAACTTCTACCGCAGTTAAAATCTAAACACGGGGCCAACAAAATTCAACATGTCAGAAGAGAAAGCAGGGATATAATGACATTCAACCATTTTTGTTGGGGGGGGGATATATTTTCGTCCACACAAACCTGCATGCTCACCATGGAGGTGGACTGCTTTCATATACGGGTTCCAAAAAAAAAAAAGTGGACCGGCAAGACTACTTTGAGATAAGATTCTGCAAACCTTTGCATGTTTGTTTATTTTCTTTCTGCCACTGGCTCACTTGAACCGTTGAATGCAGGGGTGTCAAACTCAAGGCCCGCGGGCTCACAAAGCCAAAAGATACCAGGTCATGATTTTACCCGCTCGACCCACTTGAGAATGGATTTTCCTCCATGTGGCCCCTGAGCTAAACTGAGTTTGACACTCCTGGTTTAAAGATTCATTTTTTTTCTTTTTTTTTTCACATTTACTGCTAACTATTTATTTTTCTCAGAACCGATTTTGTCATTTTTTAATTTCCCGTTGTCGGGCGCTGATGTATGAAGACCACGTTGTACATTTAGCGAATAAAGCGCTTCTGATCGCACATCATGTTGTCCTCACTGCAGCGGAAGAGTTGTAGCCATCTAACCAGACCAACTCTTCCTGGAATGAAAATCTAACATCTAAAAATAACATGTAACGTCTTGGTATGTTTTTATGAACTCTAATGTTGCTGTTTTTTAGCTTCAGGCGGCAAGGTTGTAAAGCAAAGTGATTAACGCTTCACAGTTAAAAGGTCTCTGGTTGGATTCCGGTTCATTGGAGACTCTAAATTGCCCAGATGTGTGAGTGAGAGAGTGAATGGTTGTATGTCTCCAGGTGAACCCCGCCTGTCGCCCAGTGGCAGCTGGGATAGTCTCCAACCTCCCAACCGTGAGGGCAGGATAAGCATTACAGATTATGAATGAATGAATGAATGTTTTCGGCTTCATGCAGAGTGAACACAGTTCGAAGGATCATCCGTGCCCCCCAAGGCGTCGATTGTGAGCAACACCAGCCAACCTTCACACAGCCTTTTCAGCCTCCTGCCTGCAGGGAGAAGGTACCGGAGCCTCCGGGCCCGCTCCACCACACTAACCAACAGCTTCATACACCAGGCTGAGGTCTCTTCCCACTACCCCTCTCCCTCCATTTCGCCCCATCCCAAGATGCTGAACTCTCCTTCTCGTCATTCTTCACCCCCCAATCCGCGGATGCCGAACTCTCCCCCACTCTCCACCGGACTCTGATAATATATCAAAACATTACCGCTTTTTTTAAAAGTTTGCACTATTGGTACTTTGCGCTGAGAAAACCATCATGTTACTATTTCTCCATATGCTATTTTGGCACTACTTACTAACCTTTGCACTAAACTGTACAAAAAAACAAAAAACAAATCTCTGCTGCGACTCCCTCCTGCCGTCAAATATCAGTTTGTATCTGTGTGCACTTTATACTTAATAACTCCTAGTTTAATGTAACAGTAAACTTTATTGTTAATTTGCACTCTATCATTACTATTATTTTCTTAATTTCATGTCACCATGGGATTGTGAGAAACGTCTGCTTGATTCCTCTGAATGTCCAGTACACGCGCAGAAATTAACAATAAAGCTGACTTTGACTTTGTCGCTGTTCACGTAACAGCAACTACTTTTAAAATGCAAACTTTTTTAACTGACTTATCAACTTCACAATTAAAATCATTTATCCTTTTTAATTCAAATCATCGCATCTCTGGTGTTCAAAGTGAAGCAGCATGTGGTGGGAACACTCAAAGTTGTGTTTCCAAGATGGCCGACTGGATAGGATATAAGCATGTCAACAAATTTTTTACTGTGTGCCTCCATAACAGTACAACAGACTGCAAAAAGAAACACTTACGTAGACACACACAAACATACACAGATTGTGATCTGACCACTGCCTGTGGCCAGAGAGGTTTCCATCACACCAGGAAAGCAAGAGCAAGGTAGTAATTCAAACTTGCTCCCACCTTCCACCTAGGAGAACCGAGATCCTGCGTTTCATTTTATGGCCCATGTGCAATTTTATCTCCACGCAGATGTTAGTACTTCTGTACTTATGGGGACATTCCTTTATATAATACATTCCCTTCACCCTCATCACAGCGGATTTCCAAACTTTACCTGGAACTGGAACCGGTTCTGACCTTCACCATGACTTTTTACTGTCTGATGAGAAACGCTAGAACTACAGGGTAGACCATTTTTTTTTAAGAAGAGGAAACTCAATAAGCACACACACACAAAAACTACCTTTTAAATGACTCATTGAGGAAACGCATTCCTCAGAGGCCTAATCTGTACACGAACGCACCGGCGGCCTGAACCCTCGTCCGTTTTAGAACACGGGATACATACTGCTTTGGCTCCTTAAGAGCGACTGGACTACGCGAATATTGGGTGAGCTGACTCACAAAAGCAATACAACACACACACACACACACACACACACACACACACACACACACACACACACACACACACACACACACACACACACACACAGATGGCAGACCAATCTACTCCTCAACAGCACCAAAAGTAATTTGTCATGTCCATGATGAATTATACCCTCTCCAGTTCATAGGCTACAAAGACTGGATGGTGAGGGAAAGAGAGAGAGCAGGCAAGTGAGAAATTGGTGGTGAGAAGGAGACTTAGTTGTTTACCGCTGTCATTTTTACTTGTTGGTCCGGGTACAGAAATGAAACGTGACAAAATATTCAAAGGTGATGTGTTGTGGGTTCATGTCTACCTGCTAGTTAAAACTGTGGGTCTGCTCTCTCACAGACTTTACAATTACGTTTCCCCCTCTGAGCGAAAAAACATCGATATGTATTGCGATTGCCGCTTCTTTGCCCTGGCGATCATCCATCTCGACCATTTTTGACTTGCCTACTGACCTTCACGTTGTCGCCCGGATGAGATTAGTTCAGGAAAGACCATAGCTACAAGACCAAACGCTGTTCTCTCAGCATCTGGCAAACACCAGAAATGTGTGATGTGCACGCAGGTGGTTCAGCCGGAAGTAACAGAGCAAATCTCACAGGCTCATGCAGCGTGTGTGTTTATGGAGGCTGAATGCCACAGGAGCAGCGTGAAGCATGGATGGAGACACAGCTAGGGGAGAACTCATCTGTTCTCCGGCTCTTAGCCATTCCAACACTAATAATGCCTCCGTCCCATGGGTGGTATTGCTTCTATAATAGCCTGCAACTATGCAGCAGTGAAAAACAACCTTTCTAATTCTCACACACGCCATGAGGGAGAGACCGCTGAGAGAAACGGGCGAGAAAGCGAGACAGAGAAAGGGTGCACGTGGGGTGGGCGTCTTTCTGTTCCCGAACCCAAAAGTCCTCTTTTGTATTCAGGTAAGTTGGTTTATTGTGGGAAAATGCTGATAACTCCTTGACACAAGGTCAAACATTCTACGCGGTAAAAAACAAAACAAAAAAAACCTCACACACATGTAATTCATGGACACTCACACACATTAAATGGACAGGTCAACAGAATTATGTAAACCACTTCATTTTATCTTCATAATGGTTGAAGGGCTTTGTGAAGTCAGGGTCACTGACACGATTATCGTGTTAAATTAAATTTAAAAGGAGGGAGATTGAATGGGACGACGAAATAAGACAGGCAGGAGAGAGCATGCTAAAAAGGCTGACCAGAAACACTGTTCCCTTAAAGTCTCAAATAGTAAGTTATTCAAGGACATAATCAGATTATTACATATACAGACATGCATATGTATGCATGTTTGTATTCATCCCCATTATCTTTTAATGTTTTAGAATTGCATATAAAGAATTTACATTTTTTACTCATTTAGATCAAGTTAAGACATCTTGGAACATGTGACTCATTTCACATACCACAATGACCATTTACAACTTGTTGAAATAATGTTTACGGACTGATAAGTGAATGTCTCATAATTTGCTATAAATAAGTTAGCAGATGTTTATTTCACATTTTAGACATTTTAAAAATAATTTGACAGATATTGTTTACAAATCAGTGTAGTACAACATTATATTGTAACATGTCTAGCTCTTTTAAACTTAGCATACTTCATTTGTTGCTACATTGATTATTCTTTTCATAGAAATTTTCAATGACATTTTTGCATAAAAAACTGGGAGCATGGGACTAACCGCTGCGCCGCCATACCGCCCTTACATTGAAACGTGATCGCCATATAATTGTTACTATTACTTTATATCAGCCAAACTAATGCCAAGTACAATTACCGCCAAAGACAGGATTCTGGACCCTGAAGTATCTTTGATATGCTCTCTGTTTTCAAGAAAATTATCTTATTTGAGTTTGCAACACTTCATAATAACCGAAAAACAGGACAAAATGACTCTTCCATATCGCAAAGAAATGTTACCAGTGAAAGTAATCGAGACAGAAATTGCACCGACCACCAAAAATATTTTGGAAAAGCAAATCAGGAGTATATAACAACATTTTGACGAAGACAGATTTATTCTGCTGAGCGCTAACTTCAGCAATAATGGGCAAGGGATGTCTTGAGTACAAAATGAGTTCAATTCTCCAGGGAGGCAATTGCAAGCAAATCAAACCAACAAAGAAGAATGTGAAATACAGAGGAGGAGGTCTGATGAAGGTACAGATTACCAGGGTGTTAGATTTGCAACAATAAATCTGGTTTATAAAAGGGTGTATTGTGCCGAGCTTTTGCAGAAGACCATGGAACATTTTTCATAGACCCCTGTGCTCGCGTTCACTGAACTAATGGTTTTTAGGTGTGATGTATTAATGTAAAAGGAAGCTCTATGGCTGGGGCTGGCAAACTCGGGCCCGCGGGCCAGATGCGGCCCGCAGGGATTCATAATAACTATGATTCTAGAAATATTTACAAGGGCCGGGGGCTTTAACGCGTTCGTTTCGATAGATTCATTACCGAAAAAATAACACGTGAAGGAATTACCACCCTTCGATCGCATTTTAATTCACATGTCCCTGGGGAATAGATTACAGCGACGCACAGTGCGATTGCATGATGGACAAGGCGTATTAGATGGCAGCTGGTGGAACAGGAAATTTGAATATAAGAAACCACAATTTCCTCATAGATCAATGGCGAGGCTCTTCTTCAGATGTTATCACGACATCATGAAGAAGTGGACATCCAAAAGCCTCATCCTTTTTCACAAACAACAAAGGTATGACGAATAATGAAATGCTGCTACACGCCTGCAATGCAAAAACACAATTCTCCTTCTCTGTACCCTTGACACTACAACCCCTGGTGATCCTCTGCCATGACTAGGCCAGGAACAGAAAACTCTCCTGACTAGCTCTCGAGTGATGAAGTTGGACATGGGTGTTTGCTTACGGGCAGAAGGTAAAGGGAGGGATTTTTGAGCTAGAGGCCCGCTGTGCCTCGGACATGTTTGACACATGCTGCGGTGCACTATAATCAGCCCGGCCGTCAGTCAGTCTGAGCCTCTAGCATCAATTCAGTCAAATGAGCTTTTTATGATCGCCCGTGCCTCTGGAGGAAACCGCTACACATGTCAGTCTAATGTCTGACACATAGTCTTGTCTGACTGATCTGACAGCCACCGAGATAGAGACCGAGTGGGGGGCTTTAGCGTGTGTTTTTGCGCGAGAGTGAGTGGATCAGCACCGCAGAATACTCGCCAGTCCTACTGTGTAACAACTCCAGCTATTGATTGATGATAATGACTCCTGCTTAAGATCACATGATGGTGAAGAGAGGCAACCAGGCATGTGAACCTGGGGAAGCCTGAAATATCAGTAGAAGGGAGGAAAAGGAGAGCAGCCAAATATTTAATATGTGAAAAAAATTGAGGCGGAGGGGAGAAAGAAAAAAATAAAAGTTGAGGGATGTAACAGAGGGGAGGAAGAAAACTGTAGGTGCAGATAACAGGACTAGGAGAAATTAAAGAGTGGAAATTATGAGAGGAGATGGGAGGAAAGAAAGAAACTGTTTTTATTTTCCCTTTATATATATATATATATATATATATATATATATATATATATATATATTTATTTTTATTTTTTATTTTTTTCAGAAACCCCAGCCATCTGGTGAGATTGAATTGCATTAGCGATTCAGATACAGCTGGCAGGCTCCTGTCTCATCAACGCAAAACTCAAGCTCCGATGGTTGAGGTGCATATGTGCATGATTAAGATGTGCCTTACTTAGGCTTTGAAAACCTGCCTCTGGTTGAGCATTTACTACACAATGAAGTTGGTGAGGTCACTGTCCATTTGACCCCCCCCCCTCCCACCCCCAATTCATAAAGATGGAAAAAAAACTATTAAGGAGGCATGGGTGCCTAATGGTTGCAACTATTACTTCAAATAAGAGCTCTCCAGCATTCCCATTTACTCAATATTTCATGCATGAATAATCCAATACAAGCACAAGTGCAGCGTTTCCACAAGGACACAGTCTGGATTAGCGTGGGTAGGGGGTTTGGGGGAGGGGGGCACTGTCCCCCCCCTGAGGACTTCCAGGCTTCTCCCACAAACTCGCAGCAAAAGTAATCAGACACAAGTCACATCTCTCTTATCTGCGGCCCACTCCTAACAAGCACATAATTGCTAATATCTTTGCTGAGCTGGAGAAAGAATACCCTGAAGTCCAGATGAGCTATGTATACACAGCGTGATAGGGAGATAAGAATGCGATGCTCCAGGAACAAGGAAGCCTTAATGTGGTTTTGCAGGTACGACTGACTACGGCACTTGAAAGCCAGTGTGTTGTATTTGAACGTGTCTGTGGAGGTTCTCGGTCATCCAGGTCATGGTTAACTCTCGTCAAAATCTTTTCCTCTTGGCAACTGGACTTGATTTTCCAAGCCATCGCAACGTAGACCGGCCCCCGACCCCGGCGGTTAAATTCGGAAACGCCGCTGACCTGAAGAAGCCTCTGCGATGAGCGGTGAAACGTGTTCGAGGGAAGAAAATGGGGTTCAGTTTCCCAGAGAAGAAAATGATGACAAGAAACTATCTGAGCGTGTTTCCCTGTTCTTGGAACACTGAGACACGCTGACTTCATATTTGCGTGTCCCGGTTGCAAGAAACTTTATGAAGTCACTATAAACCCCCTTTTTTGGGAGGATGGGGGGGATTTGCAATTGATCGGATATATGAGTTCAACTGTCAGCTTTACAATGTCTTCTCACAGTAGACTTGGCCCCAATGCATTCTCGCATCCGGCGCGAAATACCCTTTCATGTCTTTAGAATAGGAAAAAAATGAAACATTAATAGTCTATTTTCACTTACAAAGCATCACCAACCAGATCATATTGTACAATTTTTTTATTTTTTATTTTATTTTTTTTACTGAAAGACAACTCCCCTTGCCAGTGACGCTACAAAGGAACAAAGATGGGGACATGGGGAAAAAAAAATCCCTTCGACGAACGCCAGGCATTGCCCTTGGTCGTCCTTCATGACATGTAGCTAACCGGGGGGGGGGGGGGGGGGTTAGCGGGGGATGTGACCTGAGTGCTAGACATTTCTTTATTGGTGCCACAGTGGGGAAATTGCGGTCATGCTACAGACATCAAAGTGTAGAGAAATTAAATCAGAGCTGCCAAACCTCTTTATTATTACAAATATTTCCGAAGTCTAATTTCAACAACCTTAAGTCGGCAGCATGTATGGACGTTGACTTTGTAGGGCACGAGGGAGCTGGTCAGTTATTGCCGATTCAGAACCCAATCTGGCTTCCTCTGACATTTCCTTTCGCACACACTGCCTCTCCGAGCAGAGGTTTGCAGTTCTTCGGTGAAAGATACCGAAAAGACAGGCCGTGATATTTTTCACACGGGCGCTGCAAACCCGGAATTATCTGGGGTGTACCCAGGTGGGCTGTATGTGTGGAAGCAGATAAACTTCTTCTCCAAGCCAGCTCCTTCATACAAAAATCGACATTAATGCGGACTGAGCTCGTTTGTGAAAGGGCGGCATTGGATTCTTTTAGTCTTTGGGGATTCTCAGTCATCCGGGTCATGGCTAATCCTTGTCAAATCTTATCGTGGCAACTGGACTCTCAAAAGAGAGAGCGGGTCAAAGAATGGAAAAACAAGAAAAAACACCTCAGAACAGAGGAGGGGGCCTTAGACATGACACTTTTGCCCACATAGTAAACTGTACTGGGATCCATTCCAGCACAGATCCACACACCCAGACACAACAGGTCCAACAGCACCCTCCAAACCATCCATCCATCCATCCATCATCTGCTACTTGCCCTGCACTCAGGGTCACCAGAGATGCTGAAGCCTATCCCAGCTGTCATAGGGCAAGAGGCGGGGTACACCCCGGACCGGTCGCCAGTCAGTCGCAGGGCCACATGTACAGCCAGACAACCATTCACTCACTCTCTCATTCCGGGCAATTTTCCCAATTTTTTCCCTAGTTAACCTCCTGCATTTTTTTGGGATGGAGGAAACCGGAGGAAACCCACTCAGACCCACAATCATCCCAGCGTTCAGTGGCCCATTCATATATTCTATCTGCATAATGGTGGGCTAATTCACATCTTCACCTGACTCCTGGAGGAAACCCACGCAAACTCCACACAGAAAGGTCCCCTTTGTCAGAATTGAGTGATTAAGTCTCCTATGTTATAGTGTAGCGACCCCGGGATAGAAGCTTTAAGCTGTTGACCTGTCACTCATATCAAAATGTTGACTGTACGAGTACCTTGGTGCGGCCAAGCCGTAGCTTTGTCATGCAACGTGTTTAAAACAAATAGATCGGGGTGAACGGACCTGTCAGTGACGGATTTATAAGGAATTCTGAGCTGTCGTACTCTGATGCCAGGGGCGGTTCATTCAGCACAGCTCAGTTTCCCTATCTGTCTTAAGCTCTCACTTTACTTGTGAGTCTCTATCTCACACGCTTTATCTCAGCTTTTCTTTTCTCTGCCTCTCTCCAATGGTATTTCGGTTGGACAGATAGCCACAGGAATCCAATAAGCGGACCGTCTAATTGACTCTTTAATAGGTCGTCTCATGTCCGCTTGCTGCCACTTCACACGGAGTCATACGGAGTCACACCGCCAACTTGCTGCTGCCAGCTGGACTCTCAAAAGTCACTGCCTCCTCAACTTGAACTTGATTTTTTGTATCAATTATACATTCTGCAGGGGACGCTGTTTCTTGGGGACATTTTCTTCGGTTATTCATAATCAGGCAGTCATCCAGGTTTTTGCCGTAACAAATCTAAAGCCTTTATTTGATTGCAGATCACTGAAGTTGTGCTGTAAGGTTACAAATGTTTTGGTTACCTGCAGTGGGCACATATTGCAATAACCTGATGTTAAAAGCTACTGTAAGTATTTTCAGTATCCCTAAGCTACCTTAACACTGAAAATAAAACCAGAGTTCCTGAAAGGAACTCTGAAAGCTTCAGCATACCAAGATATTTTGGAGAATTCCAAGCTCCCAACTTTGTGGGAACAGTTTGGAGCTGACCCCTTCCTTTTCCAACATGCCTGTGCACCAGTGCACAAAGCAAGGTCCATAAAGACATGGATGACAGAGTCTGGTGTGAATGAGCTTGACTGGCCTGACCTCAACCCGACAGAACACCTTTGGGATGAATTAGAGCGGTGACTGAGAACCAGGCCTTCTCGTCCGATATCAGTGTGTGACCTCACAAATCCGCTTCTGGAAGAATGGTCAAAAACTCCCATAAACACACTCCTGAACCTTGTGGACAGCCTTTCCAGAAGAGTTGAAGCTGTTCTAGCTGCAAAGGGTGGACCGACGTCACATTAAACCTTATGGATTAGGAATGGGATTTCACTTAAGTTCATGCGCGAGTCAAGGCAGGTGAGCAAATACTTTTGGCCATATATATATATATATATATATATATATATATAATACACACGCAGACTGTGTATATAGATGTACACTCACACTGACTTTGAAACTGAATTATGAATGAGCAAGAAAACAAAGCCCTATTTGCCACTGATGAGTGTCTGAATAGATGACTAAAGCATTTTGAGCCTCTTGATGTATGGCTGTGGTAACGGAGATGATGTATTGAAATCCATATTCCCTGAATTCCATTAACTTGTAACACAGTTGCTGAGAATTCTTCTGAGAATTCCTTTCCCACAGAGCAAAGAACAAACAAACAAACAAACAAAAAAGCACCTGGTTGAGGAACTGGATGGAAGTCAGAAAGTGCGTATTCTGCAGCCCCACAGGAACACTTGAACAAGTAGAATCACCGCCAACCCAAGTAAAGGTTGCCTCAAATGGGCAGTGTCGAAATTAGCAAAATCACCTGTTCAACCCGACAAGTACTGGACCCTGGTACCGAATATCTGAATGGGCTCACGATAATGTACGACCCACCACCCGAATCTGAAAGGGTGTAAGGTTTAAAATCAATTTCAAAGAGCTCTAAGTGAATAGATCCCTAGTTTTGGGTTTGATGTACTACTTGTCGAGTACAACCTTTGCGGTACATCCTGAAGTTGAGGTTGCCAGGAAAACATGTCAAGATCGACATAAAAATTGCATATAAAAAAGGGATTTGTGATAAACGGGGTGCTGTGCGAACGATCACTGGGCTCTCAATACGTCTCCTGAGGTTTGTTATTTTCCCCCTCCGGCTGACTTAAACAGAATTCAGACATCCACAAGTAGAAAAACAGAAAGACAGAAGGCAAATGAGACATTGCTAGAGGATAGAACCCACAAAATCTATATTTAGTTATATCATATAGTGTCCAAGAATACATATAGACATAGCTTATGTTGTGTAATGGCGATTGACAGAGGATGATTCATGTCTTGGGTCTGTGTGCTTAATAGTTCATCTGTTATCTAATATCTGGGGCTGTGTTTGTGTGTATGCTTCCTGAAAAGGCTGTAATGAAAGCAGGCCGTGTTGGGATCTACGGACTTTACAGACATATATGACCTCCCCTTTGAATATGGACATGTGCGCGTTGAAGGGATTATTTGTACAACATAACCACACACACAAACACACACATTTTTATTTAACCAGAATAGAACAGCAAGAAGGTTCATGGTTGGCTTCCAACTGGGAGCCCTGAGGCGTGGCGTTGGCATGTTCCTCCCACAGTCCAAAAACATGCGGTTGGCTCATTAGAGACCCTACATTGGCCAGATGTGTGAATGAGGGGATGAATGGTGTGCTTTTAAATGCGGGCCTGTGATTGGCTGGTGACAATGATGGTGATGATGCTCCATCCATCCATCTATACTGCTTATCCCACACTCATCCCAGCTGTCAGTGGGCGAGAAGCAGAGCTGACCCTGGACCAGTCGCCAGTCACGTTCTTCTCATTCACATGTCTCATTCACATGTCTGGGTTATTTTCCCATTTTTTCCAATTAACTTATGTCATGCTTTTTTTTCGGATTGTGGAAGGAAACCAAAGACAACCCGAAGAACCGCAGAGCATTCGAACTCAACTCAGAAAGGGCCCCCGTAGGAACCAAAACAGGGTCCTCCTTGCTGCGAGACAGAAGCATAAACAGCTGTGCCACCATGACGCCTATTCAAAAGGAATCCCGTTGTGCCTGCAAAGCAAGGCAGCAGTTAAACCAACAAGCCAATGACAATGAATGACAGTCAGCACCTCCATATGGAAATAATTTGATGGTAAATGAGCTATAAGGTGCAAGAGGTCATTAAAAGTAGGGTTAGTGACGTCCAAACCAATTCAAAAGCTACAGGATTCACGGTCCTTTAAAAAAAACAAAACATTGGCCATGCAGAGATTCAAGTGTGTGCGACAAATGTACAGCAATGGGAAAGGATTAAGTGAAAAAGAAATTACGTAATCAAAAAGCAATGTGGATTGAAGCTTTCAGGAAAGAAATTATAAACAAAACAAAAAATAAACGTCTGTTCAGAACTTTGCTTCTCCTGTTCACGGTTAATTCTACATGGGAAAATTATTTTTCTGTGTACAGCTGACTACGAAACCAGTTTCTACTCCATTGTCTTGCACAGACGTGTCTTCAGCAATGTTGCTTTCCTTAATTTTTCAGGTGTTTGACTTTGTTCTTTGAACTTTGAATATTTCCACATTTTTAAGTAGGAGTTAGTAAGTGTTATTTTGAATATTGTTATGAAAATAATTTGAAGTGGTTTTTTTGGCTTGTCATCTCGCTCATGTCATCCCACATCACCATTACTGACGGAGTTACAGGTTTATGTTTGTTAACTTTTTCTGTCTGTATGTGTGCACACATGCGTGCACGAGAGTGTGTGTGCGTGTGTGTGTGTGTGTGTGTGTGTGTGTGTGTGTGTGTGTGTGTGTGTGTTCGCACGCAGTAACCAGCCGTGTAGGCCCATTAATATATTCTATCTGCATAATGGTGGGATAATTAACATCTTCACCTGACTCCTGGTTTGTTCGTTCAAAAAGCCTAATTAATCACAGGGACAACGTTGGGACTGGAGTCAGTTCCCCCAAGCGTGAAATTACCTTTCTCAGAGACTGGGCTCAAACGTCCATAAACAGTGATCCTGCCAGCCTTCCCTCTGTACTCAACTATGCTATTCTTTATCTCGCTCTATACACGGCCTTGGAAGGAGGAGGGTGGGGACAAGTGCGAGAGAGGCCGGCGGAGGTGAGCAACAATTCAGAGGAGTAAAAAAACAAACAAACAAGGAGAGATCCTACCGTCCGGGGACGGTGACGCTCCTGGGCTGCTGCATGAAAATAGACTTAACCGATGGGACCAGGTATATGAACGCCTACTCGGGGTGAGCACTCCGGCCGAATCAATAACTTTGAACTTTTCAACGTGGACCAGAGAGACTCTTTACATCAACAGAGGCTCTCTATCATATCCAACTGCTTGCGTTGAGCGGAGCAGCTGCCATCCTAGAGAAGGCTTGTATGAATCATTCAGAACACCCACTTTCCTAACCTCTCCCTCTCTACCTTCCCAACCACCCGGCAACCCCCCTCCGCCCACCACGAGACGCCGTCAGCATCAACTGTCTTTGCACTTAACCTCACACATCACTGCTAACTCATACATCATGTTGAGACAGTGGAAGGGGGCATGTTTGACTATTTCTGTCCCCGCACAATTGGATGACGGCCGCAGCGTGCGCGTTAGTGCAAGAGAAGGGAAGGGATCCCTTTCACAGCGTGCAAAAAAGCTAATATGCCACTGAATCTGCTGAAATCCAACATGTTTGACGAGGTATAATTGGCATTTAGTAACACTTAATTTCATGTCACTGCCATCAAAATTGGGATGATTGTAATGTTGACTGAAAGTGTGGTGTGTCGACGAGGAAATATGACGGCGGAGTTGTGGAGGAGTTCGAACTTTAATGCGTAGACACGCCAACATAGTTATTCATCTCTATCGAACTTTCGGGAACGCCAGTATATGTACACTCCGTAACCACGGCCCCCAAGACCTCAGTCCCTGGGTGGGAGGCCACACCCTTTAGTGTCCGCCACAAAAGTTTGTATATGCCTGGTTATTTGTTCATTTAATTAAGGTATGGTATCCTGTGTCATCGGCCGTATTGCAAGATTTCCCGAATTGAATCCGTCAGGTGAACTTACGCCCGTCACATCGATGTCATCAAACAAATCCATCCAACAAAGTTCATGTAGGGTTGTCACAACGCACCTTCTGATTCACTCTTTAGCAAGAAATGAAACACACATACAAAGAATGCTGAGCAGCATTGCGTCAGGTCAGACGGGATTCACATTTCAATCTTCTGTACAAATTTGTGACGAACAGTGTGTTTTGGGATTCCCATGGGAGCTGGCACAGATGATTAATTTGGTTTCATAAACGTCTGTTGCCACACCGGGAGTTCAGAGTAAACAAATAATTGCTTCACCCCACTGTCATTCCCAGGTAGGAATAATCGTGTGTGTGCGCACAAGAGACTATTCCTGTGTATGGGTATTGAAGATTGTTGCTGATAAATTTCCTGGGATATCGGAGGGCATGGATTGAGAAAAGGAAACAGGAAGTGGCAACAAATAAAATGCATTTGTGGAGAATGGGAGGGGAGCAGGCAGAAGAATAAGGATAAGAGAGAGCGAGGCATTGAGAGGGGAAATTATTAAAAGAAAAAAAAAAACTTTCAGGGGGTAAAATGCTGTCAGAAAGGATGCTTGCTGGCAGCTGACAGACGGAGACTGGCCTGGTTTCTGGGTTGCAATCAAATCCCTATAAACAGAGTAATCATTCACTTTGCCTAAACTCTTCCGAATTACTGCCAACCAGAGAGGAAACACGGCGGCGCTTTATCACACAAACTGCGACAACAGAAAGGTAGGCCTTCCCACAGGGGCTTCGGTCTTGTGCGTTCAAAATAATTGCACACATATATGCATAAATCTCTCAGACAGACCGGAGAACTGAGAGTGATGAGCGGAGGCAGGAAATTAAAGAAGCAGACAGGAAGGTGTCGGAAATGGGAGAGATTACGTAAATCCCTAAAATCTTTCGGGGGTCAAGATTGCTCCAGTGTGTGTCTGTCTTAAGCAAAGGTTTCACTTCATGGAGGGCTGATATTTCAGGAGTTGCTGCGGGGGTATGGACTTTGTTGTTGTTAATTTCTGATAAGCTGCTTAGCAACGTAATATTCAGAGCGATGGCAAAAACTTTGCGAGCACAGAATAAAAGGGGCAGGTGAAGAACTTGCACCTCGATGAAGAAATGCGCCTTTTGATGCCAGGAAAAAAACCCCAAACAAAAATAGGTAGGTGGGTGAGTGACTTAGGTTCTTATGCACGGTGCTTTATGTGAGTTCTGTCTTACGGCGAAAATCCCACTATGTCGCACCACAGGAATGGAATACTGACGTACGTCCAGGGCCTCCTGTGAAGTGAAAAGGGGAATCTCTCAATGAGGGAAAGCTCACTGAAACACAGGATTCAAAAGAAACTTAACAATTGTGCGAAGTTCTTGAATATTAGAAGGAGGAAAACGCTGTCACTGTTTGCATGATCACAAATCCCAAATTCAACAAACCTGACTCTGGCCTTGCCTGGGGAATTGGGAGCCAGACAAACCGACTCAGAGAAACCACCAAGGGGACACATGCTCAGCTGGAAGGGAACAGGTGGACACAATCAATACAAAACTAGGGAGAGGCGAGCAGGTGCGGACAGTTCACAGCTTCCTGGTCTTCACAGGGAGTTGGAATTTATTCCTGATGTTCCATCTGACTATTGATCCTTTAACTCTGAATGAAAATTACTCAAAGTCGCCTGGGTTGTTTTTTTTTTCAGCACTTTAAATGTTGTATAAAAAGACCCAGCACCCGGATAATTTGGAACTAGCTGCGAGCTCTGTGGAAAGTTCAAAAATTTTTTCACCATGGCTACAAGCATGCAAAAGGTGAGAGGACTGGGCGTAGAGACTGGGGGGAAAAAAACAGTAGGAAATAAAGTTTTGTTACATGAAAAATATATTTATATGGTGTTGTTTCCAAATAGGCCATACCACCTTTCACAGAGGAAATAACAAGAATAATGAATACTAAATTAGAATTTGAAGGTGATAAAATCAAGTTTTCCTTTGCCACAGTTTTGAGTCCTTGTTGTTGTAAAATGGATCTTGCTGGACTCGAATTCTGGAAAAACAAACCAAAAAATTGAACAGAAAAAGATTTACGGCCCCTAACTTCCAACGCACTTTGTATTTTACAGCACATTTATTTCACAGTGTGTGTTACTATTTAAATTCCTTGGCGAGTACTTGTTCATCTATCAAATTACAACAAGTGCTGATGGGCGGGCTTTTGAGAACCTCACCAGTTACAAGATCCCTATTTGGCTCCGATTATCAACAATCTGTGTTTTCTCCAGGCTTCGGGGGTGGCGTTGCAGCTGTCGCCTTCTCAACATGCGCTGATTGACCGATATTCCGGGACGCAACACTACTACCTCCAGCACAAGGTCAGCGCTCTCACGACAGATTAATAATTACACCTCGCTTCATCTTTACTAAAAGCAGTGCCTGCAGAAAGAAATAAATCCCATTTCTTCACTCAGAGTGTGTTTCAGCTCAAAGATAAAGAATTTGGGCTTGTGGAGTTGGGTGGGTCCATTCGTCTTACTGTCTTTGGCCACTGCAATGACAATACCTCTGCTGTCACTGCTGAGAAATGGTTTCCACCTATTTGCATTTTTATTGACGCTCCAAATTGCAAATGGCTCCTTCCTCCTTCTGTCTTTGTCTTTGCGTTCACAAGGAAAAAAACTCCTCATTTGTTCAAACAGTCCGCTATATAAATCACCATCACAGAGTGGAGTGAACTGAACTCATCTCTGAATAAAACATCAGGTGGCAGAAAGAGCAAACTCAAAGCAGTTTTATCTCCAAGGTCTTTTTGCTCTTTGAAACTTGCTGCATCCGCTTAATTCCACAGAGATAGGTAAGAGTGAAATTCATTCATTCATTCAGTGTTGAGGGGGCGCAGGAGGCTGTCCCAGCTGTCACGGGGCCGGAGGCAGGATTCACCCCTGGGCCGGTCGCAACTCCATCACAGAGCCACATGTCGAGCTAAACAACCATTCACTCCTTCATTCACATGTCATACAGTGATATACACGAACTCGCGCCTTCATTTAAACGTCCTGTGGGAACATACAACCATTCACACGTCTGGGTAATTTGCCGTCCTCCGATGAACCTCCTGGATGTGTTGTTCCATGTCCCATGTGTATGGGAGTTCGAATCGAACCAGGGAACTTCTTGCTGTGAGGCGCAAATATTGCTCGTTGTAAAATCAAAGCAAGTATGCAGAAACAAACAGCAGTCGCAGCTGCGGTTTTGAAGCTTTTCTGTAAATGTACCGTGGACAGCGTGTAACATGCACTAAGTGCAATAAGGGGGCGTCACAGTAATCAGTCAGACACATTGATTGCCTTGCTGTTTGTAGCTGCACAAGTGCAATATAGATTTGGCCATTACCACAGTCAGTATGCTGAAGTAACACACAGTCCCAGCACTCTATACGAGTGTGCAATTACTTAACAGTGAATTGTTACGAAACAAGATCCCTACACCTTTTTTTTTTTCCTCCTGCTTTTTTTTACCACTCTTCTGTTTTGAAACTGCGAGCAGACCAAATTTCATTGTTTATGTATTTATTCATTGTGAAGCAGGGATTACTGACTTTACAAGGTCATTCAAACAGATGAGTGAATACTCTATTGACGGAAATGTAAATACAGGCTGATACTGGGCTCCAGTCACACGGCTTGAGAAATCGTCGTCGTCTTCATTGTCCTTTCTTGTCAGTCAGAGGAGCAAAAGTGTTTTTCCTTAAACTGCTGATTAAGTTGCTCCAGCCTTCATCAGGGTCTGGGGATCTCGGGAAATGGAAAACTAGGAAATGAGATGTTGATATTGATTTGACAGAGGGCACCTTTCAGTTTATATTAAACTGACTGACAGTCATACAATAACCCCTCTTTACCCCAAACTACCTTTGTAGAAAATATTATGGAAATTCTCTGTGGGCGTATCATGACTGAGTTTGAAACACAGCCAGCAAAGGTGAGAATGAATTCTTGAAAATGCATTTATGGAATAGTTTGCCTCTAAATTTACATTTTACAATGCGCCAAATAAGCCCCACTTATATCCTAAGTACAAACAATGCTTTTTGCTCATGTCTACATGTGTTGGTTGGCAAATTTTAACTGGAAATATTTACACATCTGCATCATCATGACACACCCCTCTCTTATCCCAGTGCATTTCATTCCTTCACCCCTCCTTCTCTTTTGTCTTCCCTTTGACACCTGCACAAGGGAGGTAAAATGGAGCGATCTGTCTGTCTGTCAGTCTGAAAGGTCACTAGTCAGCGAGGGGGAAAGGACGGGCCTGTGGGTACGACACTGCGAAATAATTATGAAGCCAGGAAACCTGCACCTCTTTGTGCATTTCTGTGAGAGATAATAAAAAAAACAGCAATGGCCATATTTTTTTCTGTTTCTTTTTTAGAACTTTCACACTTGTCATTCTCTTTGTCACCAGACTTTTAATTTTAATTTAATTTGCTATGTATGTATGTATGTATGTATGGATGGATGTATGTATACTTTATTAATCCTTTGCAGGAAATTTGACTGACTGACACCCATCATGGATGAACCATGAGCAGTTGGCAGCAAACTAGCAGCGCCAGGGGAGCGGGTCTGGGTTCAGTGTCTTGCTCAACAACACTTCAACTGGCAAGGAGATCGTGGGAATCGAACCAGGAATGTTCGGTTCCAAGGACGATCGCTCTTTCAGTCATTTTTCCCAGCAGACTGGTGAGCTCTGCTGAGCCAGGCTTCCCCTGTCCCCAGCAATGCAATTTAGCTCTTACCAAGGCACCCCAAGTCCTTCCCAGGCGGGACTGGATATATAATCCCTGCAGTGCCTTCACGGGTGAGCACGGGGCCTCCCCTGGAAGGATGACGTGCCTGAATTACTTCTAACAGGAGGCGTCCGGGGGGCGTCCTTGTCAGGGGGCCCGAACCACCTCAACTGACCCCTTTTTTCGCTGAAGATCAGCGGCGCTCCTCTGAGCCCCCCTGAGGTCTATGTGTTCCTCGCCCTTGTGCTAAGAACATTCACTCCGTGAGGAAACTCATTTCAGTGCCTTGAATCCTTCTCCTTCAACTTCCCTCCCAAATCTAGCAACTTAAGAAACAATCCAAAACATGCCTTAACCTTGAAATCGCCTGATGTTGGACTTATGCTGCCAGAATCTCGAGGCACCTAATAAATCGAGTGAACGGCAAACTATCATCAGACATGTTTCAAATGACACTCAATTAAAACCTATATGTCCTGATCTCAAACTGTGTGTATATAACGGTGGGATTTTGGTTTGGATTCGCTTTGTTTTCATTATTTGCCTCTGTTTCAGTAAATGGCTTGTGTTATTGTTTCTGTTTGCTAATTGTGAATGATTTCCCTACTGTGTACGGGTTCGGAAAACAGGGCTGAATCTCAGCTGAGTATGCTCGAGTCGATAAAGAAGTAAAAAAAAAAAAAAAAAAAATCTGGACCACCTGGCAGGAGAAATTGCAGTAAGCTTTTCGTAAATTTCAAAGTATTTTGGAGGTTGAGGAACAGATCTCACAGCATAGTGTGTGTGCGTGTGTGCGTGAGCGTGTGT